>JACEEZ010010387.1:20000-21528 GCA_016584305.1 Chionoecetes opilio | reverse complement strand
TTAAAGGGCACGCCAAATACCTAACGTTCCCCACTCGCGGGGAAGTCAAAAGATGTATGCGCTCATATCTCTCGTACAACCACTGACATCTCCACCCACTCACCCCCACTCCACACACAACACCCATACACCGTACAAATAGGGATAGGGAAGGTGGGTAAAGAGGGAGGATAGGTAGTGGGTGTGGATAGATCTGGTCTGTGATTTTAATTTTTTTGGTGTGTGTGTGTGTGTATTGATTAGTTTGCGGTAGTAGTAGTAGTAGTAGTAGTAGTAGTAGTAGTAGTAGTAGTAGTAGTAGTAGTAGTAGTAGTAGTATAGGTAGTAGTAGTAGTAGTAGTAGTAATAGTAGTAGTATAGGTAGTAGTAGTAAGAGTAGTAGTAGTAGTAGCAGTAGTATAGGTAGTAGTAGTAGTAGTAGTAGTAGTAGTAGTATAGGTAGTAGTAGTATAGGTAGTAGTAGTAGTAGTAGTAGTAGTAGTAGTAGTAGTAGTAGTAGTAGTAGTAAGAGTAGTAGTAGTAGTAGTAGTAGTAGTAGTAGTAGTAGTAGTGATAGTAGTAGTAATAATGATAGATATAGTTATAGTGATAGTAGCAGTAGTAGTAGTAGTAGTAGTAGTAGTAAGAGTAGTAGTAGGATAAACATTGTGTCAGTAACAGCAGTAAAATATGTAAAGAAACAAAGAACATTTTCGCATCACAAATATCACACACACACTATTCTATTCTGTCCACTCTTTCTTTCTTTCTTTCTTTCTTTCTTTCTTTCTTGTTTTTTTCTTCTTAATTTCACTTTTATTGCCGATTTCTTTTCTATCTCTTTTCTCTGCTCTCGTCCTGTCTGTCTGTCTGTCTGTCTGTCTGTCTGTCTGTATGTCCGTCCGTCCCCCTCTCTGTCTGTCTGTCCGTTTTTCTGTCCGTCTGTCTGTCTGTCCGTCTGTCTCCTGTCTGTCTGTCAATCTCTCCGTTTGTCTGTCTGTCTGTCAATCCGCTTGTCCGTCTGTCTGTCCGTCCGTCTGTCTGTTGTCCGTCTGTCTGTCTGTCAGCCTGTCTGTCAGCCTGTCTGTCTGTCTGGCTCCCTCGTCAAGGCATCACCAGCGATACGGAATGTTCGACTCAAAGGCTTTGAATTCATCAGCGAAGCATTTGACTCACCGAATCAGGATTTTTTATTTCTTTTAGATTTTTCATTCCATTGACATATTGCATAATTTTTGGTGCCTTATATGTTTTCCAACTTTTTTATATTTTTAGTGGCGTATTTCAATTTTTTCCACTTTTTGGGGGTTTTGTTTTGCGATATATTTTTCTTTTTTCCACTTATTTTGGTTTAGTTTTGCGGCGTTTTTCCATTTTCTCAACTTTTGTTGTTGTTTTGCGCCGTTTTTCCGTTTTTTGTCCACTTTTTACCTCCGCCAACAAAGTTGAATGGAAGTTATGTTTTCACCCCGATCTGTCTGTCTGTTTGTTTGTTTGTTTGTTTGTTAGTGTACAGGATTTCTCGAAAGGCTATGAATAGATTTGGACC
>JACEEZ010010387.1:0-15000 GCA_016584305.1 Chionoecetes opilio | reverse complement strand
TAGTAGTAGTGGTAGTGGTTGTAGTAGTAGTAGTAGTGGTTGTAGTAGTAGTAGTCGTAGAAGTTTTTTTTTTTTTTTTTTTTTACATTTGTGCCTATAGCGCCTGTAGGCAGTGGTGACCCAGGGCTCGGATGGTAGGCTCTGGAGGTTCACTTGAGGGCTGTGATGGTCGCCCTCGCCCGTGGTGGCGCAGGCAGGATTTTTTTTTATAGGGACGCCTGTAGAGGCTCATGCCGCCCCCCTGTGTCCTCCGATGCATTCGCAGTCGAAGGTAGAGTTGATGGGCAGGGCATGTGGGTGTTCTTAGGCCACTCGACGGTGCAGAAAGATTTTGGGTTTCTTCGGGGATCGAACTCGGGTCACCGAGAACGCCAGTTGGAGACGCTAACCACTCCGCTACCGCCTCCCCGAGTAGTAGAGGTAGTAGTTCAGTTCAGTACATTTTATTTTCGTAAGAAACTTACATAGTACGTAGAGTAGACGCACGAGATATACAATAAGAAAAAATAAATGTTATTGTTATATACAAACAGCATACTTTGCACATACTTATATGATACATTTTTCAGGTATGTATTTTTATGTGTTTCACCTTAAGATATCAAATTAAAAATCTCATAAATGTACAAATAAAACAAAATGTATGAATAGGCTAACCATTAAAATCAATTGATATAAATTAAAATGATCTATAAAGTATATATATATACAAAACTAAAATATGTAATACATTTGTAAACATAGGAAATATAAAAAAGTTAACCCCTAATCTATGAAGGGATTAATATCCATAAAATAAACAGGGGCCTCGCCTCTCCTCGTGTCGCTGTACCCAGACTATCCTGGCCTTAATAACATCCAGAGCCTCTTCATATATATTGATATTGTAATACTGATCAAATAAATGTCTCACATAAGTCATAAAAAGACCTTTTGTATAAAATATATATTATATTTAATGATAGGATTGTTTTGACCTAATCAGTCTTTTAAAGAATCTAACTTGTATAAGGGCTGTGAGATGCCTTAATAATAATTGATTGCAGTTTTCAGCAGTGATGTGGCTGCTGGCATATGTAGGTACTCCCGACATGAGTTTTAAACCATTATTATATGCTACATTAAACGCTTTAAAAAAACAAGATCTAAAAACTGAGGTATCATTCCATAGGGCCAAGCCATATTCTGGACAGCAGTAAGAGTTAAATAAAAACAAAAGAACATTAAAATCTAAAAACTTAAAATCTCTATATACACTATTAAAAGATGAGTAAAATGAGTTTAACCGAAAATCGATGTCATCACTATCTTTAAAATTGAAGGAAATATTGTGTCCTAAGTATTTGTAGCAGCTCACAACTTTTAGTTCATCGCCATTAAGTTTTATATTACCCGATACAAATTTTTTCTTTAAATTAAATCTCATACATCTGGTTTTTTCTTTGTTTATCACAAGTTTGTGATTTACAATTTCATTACATAAACAATTGTATAATACCTCCATGTGGTCTCTTGACGCAGCCAGGAGAACCAGATCATCAGCGTAACCTACAACATTAAGTCTGTGGACACCAAGCCTACATCCTATGTCCAAGCTGGAAACTTTTTCAATAATGTCATTTATATAAAAATTAAATAAAAATGGGGATAAAACACCTCCCTGCCTTACTCCCTGTTCAATGAAATAAAATTCACTCTTGGACTGATGCCATCTGACTTGTGCTTGTTGGTTTCTAAAGTAGTGCATTAATGTGAGGGTCAGATCAACAGGTATACCTGAGGATAACAGTTTCTTACCAAGCAGAAAATGATCTATTCTATCGAAGGCTTTACTTAAATCAACAAAAGTGGCAATGGGAGATGACCTTGAGCTACTGTAGTAGTAGTAGTAGTAGTAGTAGTAGAGGTAGTAGTAGTAGTAGTAGTAGTAGTAGTAGTAGTAGTAGTAATAGTAGTAGTAGTAGTAGTAGTAGTAGTAGTAGTAGTAGTAGTAGTAGTAGTAATAGTAATAGTAATAGTAGTAGTTCAATATCTGAAAATAATTACATGCTCACCATTTTATTTATTTTCTGTTCTCCGGCAAATTTAACACAGATTTAATGAGCATAGACAGACAGACAGACAGACAAGAATAAATATTGAAAAAGATGATACAGACAGAATAGTGAATAGAAAGAAATAGAAAATAGCACGGAGAGGAGGAAAGAAGGAAGAAGGAAGAGGGAGAGGAGGAAAGACGAAAGAAGGAAGAGAGAGGGGAGAGAAGAACAAGGAGAGGATGAAAGACGAGAGAAGAAAGAGAGAGAGGAAGGGATAAAGAAGGGGGGAGGAATGAGAACAATGGCCTCGGTGACAGACTGTGGCCTCAGCTCCTGGCTTGCCGCGCTATGGGTGAAAATAATGGAAAGGTGGAAAATTGGAAGAGAGTTTCGGAAAAGTGCAACGCCTCAGATAGACAGCGGAGAATCGAAATGCTCTCACTCACTCTCTCTCTCACTCTTGCACTTTGTTCCTCTCTCACTCACTCACTCACTTTCACTCACTCACTCCCTCCTTCTCTCATTCACTCACTCTCTCTCTCACTCTTGCACTCTGTTCCTCTCTCACTCACTCACTCACTTTCACTCACTCACTCCATCCCTCTCTCATTCACTCACTCTCTCACTCGCTCTTACACTCACTCACTCACTCACTCACTCACTCACTCACTCACTCACTCACTCACTCACTCACTCACTCACTCACTCACTCACTCACTCACTCACTCACTCACTCACTCACTCACTCACTCACTCACTCACTCACTCACTCACTCACTCACTCACTTTCACTCACTCACCAGTTCACTCAGTTCCCCTGTGAAAAAATATATTTGCAAAGTCTTTCCCTCTTCGTAAGTCTCTTCTCGGCAATCCATTTCGTTACATATACATTTTTGTTCTATCTACTTCAATTCATGTTCTTTTATTTGTTTCCTCTTTCACTATTTTCTACCTATTTCCACCTATTTTCCACCTATTTCCACTATTTTCCACCTATTTCCACATATTTCCACTATTTCCACCTATTTCCACCCATTTCCACCCATTTCCACCTATTTCCACCTATTTCCACCTATTTCCACCTATTTTCCACCTATTTCCACTATTTCCACCTATTTCCACCCATTTCCACCCATTTCCACTATTTCCACCTATTTCCTCTATTTTCAACCTATTTCCACTATTTTCCACCTATTTCCACCTATTTCCTCCTATTTCCACCTATTTCCACCCATTTTCCTACTTATTTCCACATATTATCTCTTGGAAGAACATCATTTACTAGGAAAAATAAGCCTGAATTTGTCTTAAGTAATCAAAGAGGTCAAGGATATTGTAAGTACCTAGTGTAGGGTTTCATTTTGATAATATATTTGTCTATAACTAAGAGGCAAATATCTAACATTCTTTCATTCTTTCTTTCCTTCCTTCCTTCCTTCCATTCCTGCATACGTTCTTTCCTTCCTTTCTTCCTTCCTTCCTTCTTCCATTCATTCATACGTTCTTTCCTTCCTTCCTTTCTTCCTTCCTTCCTTCTTCCATTCATTCATACGTTCTTTCCTTCCTTCCTTTCTTCCTTCCTTCTTCCATTCATTCATACGTTCTTTACTTCCTTCCTTCATTCATTCCTTCATACGTTCTTTCCTTCCTTTCTTCCTTCCTTCTTTCTTCCATTCCTTCATACGTTATTTCCTTCCTTTCTTCCTTCCTTCCTTCTTCCATTCTTTCATTCTTTCTTTCCTTCCTTCCTTCCTTCCTTCCTTCTTTCATTCATTCATACGTTCTTTCCTTCCTTCTTCATTCATTCCTTCCTTCATACGTTCTTTCCTTCCTTCATTCATTCCTTCATTCATTCAATCCTTCCTTCCTTCCTTCCTACTTTCATACGTTCTTTCCTTCCTTCCTTTCTACCTTCCTTCCTTCATTCATTCATTCATTCATTCAATCCTTCCTTCCTTCTAAAGTTGCATTGTACGTAATTGCACCAAATTCCTGTTGACCAATATCGTTGTAAGAGATTGGAATAGAATCTCACTTTCCGCGGCTCAGTGCAACACAACAAACTCTTCCTCGGAGTCCCTGGTAGCAAGTCCCAATGTTTATTTTTCCTTCTTTTTTCCTATTCTGTTCTTCTCTCTGTAGCTCGTTTTCCCTTTTTTCTGTACTTTTCCTCTCTCTAACATCTTTTCCCTTCTTTGTTATATGCTCTTCCTGTCTCCGGAACTAATTTTCTGTCCTTATTTCTATTCTTCTCCTCTCTCTTAACTCCTTTTTCCTTCTTTTGCCTATTTTTTTCCCCTCTCTCTATGCTAGTTTTTCCTTCTTTTTTCTGTTCTCCACCTTTCTCTAACATCTTTACCCATCTTTTTTCTATTGTTTTCCTCTCTCTCTTACTCCTTTATCCTTCTTTTTTCTGTACATTTCCTCTCTTACTCCTTTACCCATCTTTTTTCTATTATTTTCCTCTCTTACTCCTTTTTCCTTCTTTTTTCTATCATTTTCCTCTCTAACTCCTTTTCCTTTCTTTTTCTAGTATTTTCCTCTCCTACTCCTTTTTCCTTCTTTTTTCTATTATTTTCCTCTCTTACTCCTTTTCCCTTCTTTTTTCTAGTATTTTCCTCTCTAACTCCTTTTCCTTTTTTCTTTTTTCTAGTATTTTCCTCTCCTACTCCTTTTCCCTTCTTTTTCCTAGTATTTTCCTCTCTTACTCCTTTTCCCTTCTTTTTCCTAGTATTTTCCTCTCTAACTCCTTTTCCTTTTTTCTTTTTTCTAGTATTTTCCTCTCTAACTCCTTTTCCCTTCTTTTTCTATTATTTTCCTCTCTAACTCCTTTTCCCTTCTTTTTCTAGTATTTTCCTCTTGCTCAAACTCATATTTCTTCATCTTTCTCATATTTTTCTTCTTTATCCTGTACATCTAAGTCGCTCACCTTCCCTCATCGTCTTCCTCTTCCCTCTGTATCACTCCTCTCCTCTTCCCTCTGTATCACTCCTCTCCTCTTCCCTCTGTATCACTCCTCTCCTCTTCCCTCTGTATCACTCCTCTCCTCTTCCCTTTGTATCACTCCTCTCCTCTTCCCTCTTCATCACTCCTCTCCTCTTCCCTCTGTATCGCTCCTCTCCTCTTCCCTCTGTATCACTCCTCTCCTCTTCCCTCTTCATCACTCCTCTCCTCTTCCCTCTGTATCACTCCTCTCCTCTTCCCTCTTCACCACTCCTCTCCTCTTCCCTCTGTATCACTCCTCTCCTCTTCCCTCTGTATCACTCCTCTCCTCTTCCCTCTGTATCACTCCTCTCCTCTTCCCTCTGTATCACTCCTCTCCTCTTCCCTCTTCATCACTCCTCTCCTCTTCCCTCTTCATCACTCCTCTCCTCTTCCCTCTGTATCACTCCTCTCCTCTTCCCTCTTCATCACTCCTCTCCTCTTCCCTCTTTATCACTCCTCTCCTCTTCCCTCTTCACCACTCCTCTCCTCTTCCCTCTGTATCACTCCTCTCCTCTTCCCTCTGTATCACTCCTCCTCCTCTTCCCTCTTCATCACTCCTCTCCTCTTCCCTCTGTATCACTCCTCTCCTCTTCCCTCTGTATCACTCCTCTCCTCTTCCCTCTTCATCACTCCTCTCCTCTTCCCTCTTCACCACTCCTCTCCCTCTTCCTCTGTATCACTCCTCTCCTCTTCCTCTGTATCACTCCTCTCCTCTTCCCTCTGTATCACTCCTCTCCTCTTCCCTCTTCACCACTCCTCTCCTCTTCCCTCTGTATCACTCCTCTCCTCTTCCCTCTTCACCACTCCTCTCCTCTTCCCTCTGTTATCACTCCTCTCCTCTTCCCTCTGTATCACTCCTCTCCTCTTCCCTCTTTATCACTCCTATCCTCTTCCCTCTTCATCACTCCTCTCCTCTCCCTCTGTATCACTCCTCTCCTCTTCCCTCTTCACCACTCCTCTCCTCTTCCCTCTTCACCACTCCTCTCCTCTTCCCTCTGTATCACTCCTCTCCTCTTCCCTCTGTATCACTCCTCTCCTCTTCCCTCTGTATCACTCCTCTCCTCTTTCCTCTTCCTATAGGAGATGAAAAACCCGTCTTCTTCCTCTTACTTATATTTTTCATCAACTTTTTTTCTGTTTTATTTTTGTCGATTTTTTCTCCAAGGTCCATATTTTCGATCCTATTCTCATTTACGTCCATTTCCTGTCATTCTTATTCTCATTTATCTTCATTGTATCCTAATTTCTCTTCTCTCTCTCTCTCTCTCTCTCTCTCTCTCTCTCTCTCTCTCTCTCTCTCTCTCTTCTTCTCCTCTCTCTCTCTCTCTCTCTCTCCTCTCTCTCTCTCTCTCTCTCCTCTCTCTCTCCTCTCTCTCTCTCTCTCTCTCTCTCTCGTCTCTCTCATCTCTCTCTCTTCTCTCTCCTCCCCCCCTCCCCTCCCTCTCTCCTTCCCTATCTCCTCCTTATAGCCTACTCTCTCTCTCCCTTTTCCATCTCCCTTGCACATTCCAAACATCAGACTACCTCCCTTCCCTTTACTCTCCCACGCACACTCTCCCCTCCCACGCTCTCCTTCCCCTCACTCTCCCCTCCCACCTTCCCCTCACTTCTAAACACTCTTTTCTATACGCTATTTTTATTTATTTTTACTTTTTCATACTCTTTCTCTTTTTCCTTTTGTCATACTTTTTTTACTCAAACTTTTACTTGCCATACTTTTCTTTTTTTACTTTTTTTTTTTTTTTTCCATATTCCCATGTCACGTTTTTATCATCATTCGTGAATCTAACTTTTTTTTTTTTTTTTTTTTTTTTTTGGCTATTTCTCTCCTTCCATTTTTTTTTTTATCGTCTCTCTATTCCCTTTTTTTTTTTTTTATTCGCATTTTTTCTCTCTTTTTCCCTTTCTTTTTACTCTCTTTTTACACTTTTTTTTTATTATTTGCCTTTCTTTCTTTTTAATTTCTCTCTTATTTTTTTGCTATTTCTCTCCTTCCATTTTTTTACCGTCTCTCTATTCTATTCCCTGTTTTGTATTATTCGCATTTTTTTCTCTCATTTTCCCTTTCTTTATCTACGCCTTGTTTCTTTTATTCGCCTTTCTATCTATCTATTTTTTTCTCTATTTTTCCCTTTCTTTTGACTTTCTTTCTACACTTTTTTCTTTTATATGCCTTTTTTTTTTCTTCTTTTCTTCCTCTTTCTTTTTACTGTCTCTTCCTTCTTCTTGTTTTTTTTTTATTTGCCTTTCTTTTCTTTTTTCTCTTCTTCCCCTTTCTTTTTACTGTCTCTTTTTTTTGTTTTTTATTCGCATTTCTTTCATTTCTTTTTATACATTTCTTTCTTCCCTTTCGTTTTTCCTTCTCTTTCTTCTCTTCGTTTTATTATTCTCCTTTCTTTTTTGTTCTCCCCTTTCTTTTTACATTTTTCTCATCTTCTTCTATCTATTACTGTCTCTTCCATCTCCTCGTTTATCCACTCTCCTCCTTCCACCACACTCCACCCGCAGCCCACACTTCATAAATCCACTCCAAACATCCACTCCATACCACTTTAAGACTCCGACACTTCCCCGCCAGACCCTCCACATCACCACTCCACATGCCTACTCCACACCACTACCTAGTTTTCTTCTTTCCTCCTCCACTAAGACCCTCCATTAAGCCCCAACATCCCCCCTACACCCCCACTACCCCAACACCCCCACCACACACACTTTATACATAACCCCTTCCTTTTTTGGGGGGAGGGGGCTTTTCAATATTTTATTCAGATTTTATTTTATTTATTGTTTATTTATTTTATTTTTTGAACAGACGCCTTTTTTTTTTTTTTTTAGACTGCCTTTTTTTATTTCTTATTTTTTTTATATATACATTTCGAGTTTTTTTTCTTACCCTAAAATGCATCTCTATTTCCCCTTGCTCATGCACTCCCGTTGAAATTTCCCCTTTTTTCCCCTTATCCACCCTTTCCTACACTCCTTAAAACTGTCCTTGTCTTGCACTTAGCTCCCCTCATCCTTTCTATCCCCCTCCTGTTCCTTCCCCTTTATTTCCCCTCATCCTTAATATCCCCCTCCACCTCCTCATCTAGTTCCCCTCTACTTAATATCCCCTTCCAGCTCCTTCCCCTCTACCTTCCCTCACCCTTAATGCCCCCCACCTCCTTCCCCTCTAATTCCCCTCATATTCCCCCAACCCTCCCTCCCACCCTCTTCCCCTCTTCCTTTCTAGTTCCCCTCTACTTAATATCCCCTTCCAGCTCCTTCCCCTCATATCCCCCTCCCCTCCTCCACCCCCTTCCCCTCTTCCTCCCTCCAAATAGTGGTTTCTCAAGGTGGGTTTTTCATCCCGTTGGATATTTTAGTTGGTGGTAAAATACTCAGCCTGATTTATGACTGATATTGGTCCTGGCTGCGGGGAGAAAGTGGGTCTATTTATTTTGTGGTTCCATCCCGCACTTCTTCTCTTTCTCTCCTCTTCCTCTTCACCTTTTTCTCCCTTGTCCTCTTTCTCTTCTTCCTTATTTCCTCCTCTTCTTTTTCCTCTTCTTTTTCTGCCTAGTTCCCTTTTTCTATTTCTTGTTTCCTTCTCTCCTTCTGGTCTCTTTCTCCTTTGGTTCTCCTCTTCCTTTGTTTCTGTATCACTTCTTCCCTTTCTCTCTCCTCTCTTTCTTCCTCTCTTTTATTCTCTTCCTCTTTTTTTTCTTTCCTTGTTTCCTCCTTTCTTTCTTTCTCTCTTTCATATCTCTCCTCTTATTTCTCTCTCTCTCTCTTTCGTTTTCCTGTTCCTTTTTTCTTCCTTCTCCTCTGCCTCTTCTTCGTTGCCATCCTTCTTCTCCTCTTCCTCCTTTTCTTCCTAGTTTTCCTCCTCCTCTTCTACGTTTTCTCCCTTCCTCCTTTCCTCCTTTCGTCCTTTCGTCCTCCTCTTTTGATTCTTTACCTTTCCTTTGTCTCCTTTCGTTCAGCCTTCCTTCCTCCTTCCTCTCTCTCCTCCTCCTCCTCCTCCTCCCTCCTCCTTTCTCCTCTTTCTTCTGCACTTCCCTCCACTTTCCTGAACCTCGTTTCTGTCTCCTTAGTCGTTTCCTTTTTTTCCTCCTTCCTCTCTTCCCATCCTTTCTTCCCATTGAAATTTTTTTTTTTTTATTTCTCTTCCTCTCCTCTCATTTTTCCGTCTGCGTTATGAAGTAGGAAGGTGTTTTTAAGAGAAAGTGAATAGAGGTCTGGTTGACTCTCTCTCTCTCTCTCTATCTCTCTCTCTCTCTCTCTCTGTCTCTCTCTCTCTCTCTCTCTCTCTCTCTCTCTCTCCTCTCTCCTCTCTCTCTCTCTCTCTCTCTCTCTCTCTCTCTCTCTCTCTCTCTCTCTCTCTCTCTCTCTCTCTCTCTCTCTCTCTCTCTCTCTCTCTCTCTCTCTCTCTCTCTCTCTCTCTCTCTCTCTCTCTCTCTCTCTCTCTACCCTTTATATTTTCATCACCCATTATTATTATTGATATTGCCGTTATTATCATTATCACTATCATTATCATTACTATCATTATTTTTATCATCATTGCTATTTTATTTCATTATTATTATTACTGTTCTATTTATTTGTATCCGTATTATTGATATTACTGCTATCATTATCCATATCATCACTATTTGCATCTCATTAGTAGTATTGGTAATAGCCTAAGCGGTAGTAGTAGTAGCAGTGGTATAAGTAGCAGTGTCCTCATTAGGGGTATTAGTTGGCTCAATGTAGCACGCTTTCACCTGACATAAATATTACAAAGCCATTATCGTAATGTTCGGTTTTAGGAGCGAACCTGAAATTTTTGTCACCTCACCTTTCGCCTACACAACCCAATAACCCCCCTCTTTCACCCCCAACCCCCAACACAACCCACAACCCCCAACCCCCAACACAACCCCAACCCCCAACATCTTTCCCTACTTTCCCTACATATGTCCCTACTTTCCCTACATCTTTCCCTACTTTCCCTACATCTTTCCCTACTTTCCCTACTTTCCCTACTTTCCCTAATCTTTCCCTACTTTCCCTACATCTTTCCCTACTTTCCCTACATCTTTCCCTACTTTCCCTACTTTCCCTACTTTCCCTACATCTTTCCCTACTTTCCCTACACCTTTCCCTACTTTCCCTACATCTTTCCCTACTTTCCCTACATATTTCCCTACTTTCCCTACATATTTCCCTACTTTCCCTACATATTTCCCTAATTTCCCTACTTTCCCCCAATTTCCCTACTTTCCCTACTTTCCCTATATCTTTCCCTAATTTCCCTACTTTCCTACTTTTCCCTACATCTTTCCCTACTTTCCCCACTTTCCCTACTATTTCCCTACTTTCCCTACATATTTCCCTACTTTCCCTACATCTTTCCCTACTTTCCCTACATCTTTCCCTACTTTCCCTACATATTTCCCTACTTTCCCTACATCTTTCCCTACTTTCCCTACATCTTTCCCTACTTTCCCTACATCTTTCCCTTCTTTCCCTACATCTTTCCTCTCTTTCCCTACTTTCCTTACTTTCCCTACATATTCCCTACTTTCCCTACATCTTTCCCTACTTTCCCTACATCTTTCCCTACTTTCCCTACATCTTTCCCTTCTTCCTACTTTCCCTATTTCCCTACTATTTCCCCACTTCCCTACATCTTTCCCTACTTTCCCTACTCTTTCCCTACTTTCCCTACTTTCCCTACATATTTCCCTACTTTCCCTACATCTTTCCCTACTTTCCCTACATCTTTCCCTACTTTCCCTACATCTTTCCCTTCTTTCCCTACATCTTTCCCTTCTTTCCCTACTTTCCCTACTTTCCCTACATATTTCCCTACTTTCCCTACATCTTTCCCTACTTTCCCTACATCTTTCCCTACTTTCCCTACATCTTTCCCTTCTTTCCCTACTTTCCCTACTTTCCCTACATCTTTCCCTTCTTTACCTACATCTTTCCCTAATTTCCCTACATCTTTCCCTACTTTCCCTACTTTCCCTACATCTTTCCCTACTTTCCCTACATCTTTCCCTACTTTCCCTACATCTTTCCCTCCATTTCCCTACCGTAGATAACACTAAAGTCGCCAGGACAACGTTTTTTTCGATGTACAGACTTTGGTGGCGTTAATACTTACATTTTACATCCATGATTTCAGGAAAGTTAGAAGGGGCTATCTGGAGAGTCTGTGTCATTTTGTGTCTGCATCTGTGTCATATTATGGCTATAAATGAACAAATTAAAAAAATAAAACCGAGTGGCGACGCTGGTAACGGGCTACACTAAGATCGCCAGCTAGTGTTTATGTTCTGAGTGTCCTCCTGCCGTCGTCGTCGCCCGAAAAAAAACTAGTGGTGAAATTTGAAACAGTCTATACTTGCAGATACAAAGCATAAAACAACGCTGAAACAGGGTAGATTATACAGTCATGATATAAACTACTGTGTATCATCTTCAGTGGCACATAAATATCAGTAGTGATGCTATAATTCGTAATATATGGCGGCTGGCGACATTAGTGCAGGTGGCGACTAAAGTGTTATCTACGGTACATCTTTCCCCTAACCTAACCTGGCCTACATACCCGAATAAACCTCCAACCACAACCCCCAACAACCCTACTTGTATTCCTTTCCATTCCACTCCACTACCTTCCACACTAACCCTTTACCTTTATTCCACCTTACTCCACTTCTACTCTTCCTCCTCTCCACTTCTACTCTTCCTCCTCTCCACTTACTCTTCCTCCATCACTCTCTTGCTCCACTTCATCCCTTTCTTTTCCTTTAAGTACTCTCTCGTCTTACCTTATTCCACCTTACTCCACTTCTACTCTTCCACTTCTCCACTTCCTCTTCCTCCACCTCTTCCCCCTTCCTCCTTCCTTCCTCTTGCTCCACTTAATTCTCTTTCCTCCTAGTACTGTCTTGCCTTTCATCTACTCCCTTCCTGTTTTCTACTTGTTCTCTTCCTGTTGCTCTTCCTGTTCTCTTCCTGTTCTCTTCCTGTTCTCTTCCTGTTCTCTTCCTGTTCTCTTCCTGTTCTCTACCTGTTCTCTTCCTGTTCTCTTCCTGTTCTCTACCTGTTCTCTACCTGTTCTCTTCCTGTTCTCTTCCTGTTCTCTTCCTGTTCTCTTCCTGTTCTCTTCCTGTTCTCTTCCTGTTCTCTTCCTGTTCTCTTCCTGTTCTCTTCCTGTTCTCTACCTATTCTCTTCCTGTTCTCTTCCTGTTCTCTTCCTGTTCTCTTCCTGTTCTCTTCCTGTTCTCTTCCTGTTCTCTTCCTGTTCTCTACCTATTCTCTTCCTGTTCTCTTCCTGTTCTCTACCTGTTCTCTTCCTGTTCTCTTCCTGTTCTCTACCTATTCTCCTTCACCTTTCTTTTTACTGTCTCTTGCTTCGCCTTGCTTTATTATTCGCCTTTCTTTTTTGCAATTTCTCTTTTTCCCTTTCTTTTTACTGTCTCTTTCTTTTCTTTGTTATTTTATTCGCATTTCTTTTTGCTATTTCTCTTCTTCCCTTACTTTTTACTGTCTCTTCCTTCTTGTTTTCTTATTTGCCTTTTTATTTTTTTATTTCTCTATTTCTTTCCAGCTCTCTTTTTAATTTATCTGCAATTTCTACCTGTTATCTACCTATTATCTACCTGTTATCTACCTGTTCTCTACCTGTTATCTACCTGTTATCTACCTGTTATCTACCTGTTATCTACCTGTTATCTACTTGTTATCTACCTGTGCCTCTTTACTTGTTATCTACCTGTGCCTCTTTACTTGTTCGCTACCTGTGCCTCTTTACTTGTTATCTACCTGTGCCTCTTTACTTGTTATCTACCTGTGCCTCTTTACTTGTTATCTACCTGTGCCTCTTTACTTGTTATCTACCTGTGCCTCTTTACTTGTTATCTACCTGTGCCTCTTTACTTGTTAGGATCGATGGGAGTGCAAATGAAGCGAAGGGGACGGACGGGTAGGGTGTCGTGCGGGATCAAGGAGAGTTTACATAAGGAGGTGGTGAGAGCCTTGCTGTGTCTGTCTTGCTGCTGCCCATAAGGAGATTGAAGGGTTAAACTAGGTCTCTCTCTCTCTCTCTCTCTCTCTCTCTCTCTCTCTCTCTCTCTCTCCATCTCTCTCTCTCCCTCCCCCTCTCTCTCTCTCTCTCTCTCTCCCCTCTCTCTCCTCTCTCTCTCTTTCCTCTAGCTTCTCTCTCTCTCTCTCTCTCTCTCTCTCTCTCTCTCTCTCTCTCTCTCTCCTCGCTCTCTTCTCTCTCTTCTCTCCCCTCTTCTCTCTCCCCCTCTCTCTCCTCTCTCCTCTCTCTCTCTCTCCCCTCCCCCTCTCTCCTCTCTCTCCTCTCTCTCTCTTCTCTCTCCCCTTCCTCTCTCTCTCCCCTCTCTCTCTCCTCTCCCCTCTCCTCTCTCTTCCTTTTCCTCTCTCCTCTCTTCTTTTCTCTCTCTCCACACACACACACCACACAAACAAACAAATTTTCTCTCATTCCTTCTATCTGCAATTCATTTTCTCATTTCCTACCCTTACCCTCTCCGCACTTTTCCTCCCCCACTACTTCATCTCCCCCCACTCCTCCCCATCCCCCCACTCCCCCCACACCACATCACTGCACCCTCCCCCCCACCTCCCCTCCCCCCTCTAATAAAGCCACCAACAAGCTAGGCCATGTAATGAAACACCAACAAAAGTGGTTCTCGTCTGCGTTCCGTGAAATAGATTGGCAACTATACACCTCAAGTGGATCGAACTGGGAGTCTGCCTCACCCGCACGCCAGAGTCATCCATTGACTACTGCGCCACCCAACCTCCCTCTCCTCCTCATCCTCCTTCTCTCCGCCTCCTCCTCCTCCCCTCCTCCTCCTTCTCCAACTCCTCTCCTTCTCACATTCCTCCTCCTCCTCCTTCCATCCTCCTCCTCCTCCTCCTCCTCCTCCTCCTCCTCCTCCTCCTCCCCCTCCTCCTACTCCTCCTCTCCTCCAAATTCAACCGAAAAGGTTCTTTCAATACGTTCGAAGTAAGAAAAACGTCAAAACAAGTATTTATGGGACCACTGAAAGATAATAATAATATCTTGGTAAATGATAATAAGAGTATGGCGTTCGTACTCAATGAATATTTTTTTTTTTTTTTTTTTTTTTTTTTTTTTTTTTTTTTTTCTTTAATGCGGTATTTTATTAAAGAAGACGAAACTCCATTAACAGAACCAGTAAACATTGTATGCAGACCGAAAGGGATGATGGTAATAGGAGAGATAACAGTAGACGAAATACAAAGTATTTGCTGAAAACTTGACCAGCAAAATCCGTGGGCTGGACGAAAATCTCGGCGCGACTACTCGCGAATTCACAGTCAACTTTCGCTCCCATTAAGATTATTTTCAATAAATCGCTATGTGAAAAAAATGTCATAGTATGGAAATTAGCTAAGTTACACCAATATTCAGAAAGGGAGTAAGAGCCTCGCAAGTAATTATGGCCCATTAGTCTAACGTCCGTTGATTGTTAAACATTTGAGAAAAATATGCGGGATAAAATAGTTCTTTCTCGATGAAAATAACTCATACTAAACTCCCAGCATGGATTTCGAAATAAGAGATCTGTAACAAACCTACTCGATTTTTTTAATGTCAGTTATTAAAACTGGGACGCTAAAATTCATCGGATGTAATATACCTTGTTTTCAGAAAAGCCTTCGATACAGTTCCACATAAGCGACTGTTGACAAGCTAAGGGCACAGGGCATAGGAGAGCAATTATGTTAATGGATTGGCGATTGGCTTCAAATCGTAAACAAACGGGTAGTAAAAATGGTGAGGCATATGATTGGTTGATGTCACTAGGGGGGGTGCCTCAGGGTCGGTCTTGGGTCCTACTATTTTTGATATATAATTCAACGATTGGACTGCGGACGTGTATCTAAAAAGATCCAAATTTGCAGATGACACCAAATTAGGCGGTAAAGCATA
>JACEEZ010010385.1:20186-21907 GCA_016584305.1 Chionoecetes opilio | reverse complement strand
TTTCTATTCCGAGGTGGTCATCTCATCATACTCATCAATTCTCTACCTCTTCTCTCTCATACTCTCAATCATCATCTCTTACTCCCATCCATCTCTCTCACTCTCTCTCTCTTCTATCTCTCTCTCATCATCTCTACTCTCATCTCTCTCTAATATAATATATATAAAAATATATATATATGTATATATAAATATATATTATATATAAAAGAGAGAGAGAGAGAGGGGAGAGGGGAAGGAGAGAAGAGAGAGAGAAAAAAAAAAGAAAAAAAAAAAAAGAAAAAAAAAAAGAAAAAAAAAGAAAATAAAAAAATATTATATAATTTTAGAATATATATTTATATATTTAATTTTGAAAATATATGAAATATATTATATATATATATATATATATATAAAATATATATAAAATAAAAATAATATATATATATATTTTATATATATAAAAATATATTTAAAAATATATATATATATAGAAATATATATTAATAATATATAAAATATATATATAATATTATATAAAAATATATTATAGAAACATATATATATATATATATATATAAGAAATATATATATATATTATATATAATTATAATATATTATATATATATTATAAATATTATAAAATATATAATATTATATATAAAAAATATATATATATATATATTATATATATATTATATTTTTATATATATATATATTATATATATATATATCTATATATTATATATATATTAAAATATATATATTATTTTATATATATATATATATATATATATATATATATTTTATATTATATCTATTTTCTATATATATATTATAATATATATATATAATATATTTTAATAAAATATATATATTATATATAAATATATATAATATATAAAAATATATATAATAATATCTAAAATAATATAAATACTAAAAATTAATAAAAATAAAAAATTAAGAAAAAATATAAATCTATACTAAAATAATATATATATAATAATTTTTAGATATCATATTTTATGAAATATATTTTATAACTTACTATAAATAAAATAAAAATAAAAAACAAAAAAGAAATATAATATAGAGAGAGAAATTTTATATATATAGAAATTTTAAAAATAAAAAAGGGTAGAAGATGGTAGATGTTGTCTGATTGGTATGTATTATTTAGTATGTTTTGAAAAAAAAAAAAAAAAAAAAAAAAAAATTTTTTTTTTTTTTTTTTTTTTTTTTTTTTTTTTTTTTTTTTGTTTGGGTTTTGGGTTGATGGGGTAGTTTAATGGGGGTTTTTATGATGGGTTTTTATGTTTATTTTTTTATTATTATTTGTTTGTAGTATGTAGGGGGTAGATTTGTAGGTATTTTGGTTGTTATGGTTTTTTTTTTTTGGGTTTGTTTTTGGGGGGAAAAATTAGGATAAGGGGATTTTTCTCTAAAGTGAGTTTTTTTTTTTTTTTGGCCCACTCATATCTCTTTCACTATATATATATCTCTCTCTCTCTCTTTCCACTAAAGAGAGGAGAGAGAGAGAGAGAGCGAGAGAGAGAGAGATAGAGAAAGAGAGAGAGATGAGAGATAGAGAGAGAGAGAGTAGAGATATTAGAGATAGAGTATAGAGAGATAGAGAGAGATGAGAGAGATAGAGAGAGAGAGATAGAGAGAGAGGAGAGTAGAGATAAGTGGGGCTGCCGTTGCGATTTATTTAGTTAACGCTAATGTTTGTATAG
>JACEEZ010010385.1:10186-15186 GCA_016584305.1 Chionoecetes opilio | reverse complement strand
GTCATAATTATCTTATATTTGGTAGATTTCTGTGATATGCTTAACTTACATCACTTGCCTACAAAAGACTAGCGGACCTAGCAAATTTGAATCTGGTTGGGAAAAAGTTCAATTAATCTCTGCATATTTTATCACACATCAGTGGGAAGGCTGATATTGTTTCTTTTCAGTCAGTTGACGAATCCGAGGTTGTGTCACTGACAATGCACATCTCATGTCGGGTGTCCACATCCAATCGGTTCCGGCTCTTATTCTTGATTTTGTAGAAGGGTGGGAGAAACCAGACTCACATAAATAGATAGTTGAAAAAGGCAAGAGTAGTCGAAGTGCAATCTCACTGACTTTTGGATATGACTGATGCATTGAACACCAAATACATTCAGAGATTTTTCTTCATACGAGATATTTGGCAGCAGAATCATGTTTGAGATCAAGGAACTCGTCCTGAACATCACTGGGAATGGTAGTAATATCAAGAGCGCCAGAGAATGGATTCATTACCAACTTCCCTTCTTCTCCTCGAATTCTGGGAAGTACCTATTAAGTTCACTTTCCAGGATCTCAGATGCTGAGTGATTTCAGTTTTAAGTAATGGGTCAAGCAGACTATCTTCTCATTCTCATCAAGGACAGCTTGAAAGGTTTTCAAACATGGCAACATTCCCGGCACCGACTTTCCTTTGCCAATTCTGGAGCTTGGCAAGAAATCCACGAAGACAATCCATCAGGTGAAACACATTTCTTTCCTTGCCCTGTAGCTTCAGATTCAACCTATTTAGCTGCTCAAATATATCTGCTAAATATGCAAGACGTGGCTCTCACAAAACCTCATTGAAGTGACTCAACAGATCACCTTTCCCTTGCATTTCTAGGAACAATTTAAGCTCCCCCCGAAGTTCAAACACTCGATTCACAACATTGCCCTTGGAAAGCCAGCGCACTTTGGAGTAAAAGAGGAGAGCTTCATGCTCCGAATCCATGTCTCTACATAGGTTCTGGAAAAGGCGGAGTTCAGAGCTCCAGCTTTTACAAAGTTGACGCATTTGACCACTGCCTCCAGGATCTTGCAAAGTTCATCAGGGAGGGTTTTCGACGCCAGTGCAAAACGATGGATCATACAATGAACCCCCTTGGCATTCGGAGCTACTTCCTTGACACGCTTCTGGAACCCTGATTTTGATCCCAGCATCGCTGGAGCCCCGTCTGTACAGACTCCACAACAATTTTCCCAGGGGATCCTGTTAGCTTTGAAGAAAGAAGATAGCTTTTCCATCACATCTTTAGCTTTGTGGTGGTCTCAAAACTGTGTACATAACAGATATTCTTCCTTGATATCACACAAGAAAACATACCTAAAACACGAGTAACTGTGCACAAGAACTCACATCCGTTGACTCATCCAACTGTATTGCAAACATACCAGTTGGAGACGATTTGATCTCCTGTATCACTTTTTCGTTTATGTCATCTGACATTTCATTAATTCTCCGCTTCACTGTGTCGTTTGACAAGAAAATTTGTTGAATTTTACGTTCACTTGCATCTCCAAGAACACGCTTGACCATCTTTAAAGTACATGGCTTGATTAAGGTTTCACCAATGTGTGGGGCTTTCTTTTGCTTCGCTATTCGAGTGGCAACCTCGTATGATGCCTCAACTACACTTCAGGTCTGTGTTGGAAAGCACCAGTCGCATCCAGTTTCTGTTTTCCCAAATGCTTTCGTGGCGCCTGAAGAAATCGGGGTCTTTCTCAGCATACTGGTGGATGGATGGTCAGCAAATGATGCTTCACTTACTAGGCCTCATAGAATCGTTCCCCAGCACTTTGAAGCACAGTACACACTGAGGTTTCTCGATACCATCAGCGAGGATTGATGTAAGTCCGTAGTTAATCTTCACTGTACTTCCGCTTCTTACTAACACTAGTAGCCATCGCAAATCTACGGAAATAAAGAAGACAGAACATCAGAACAAACATTAAGTGATAAGACAAAAGAATGATAATGAAGGACAGATAAATAGGACAAGTGATAAAATGACAAACACACAAATATCCACATACATAACACATCCATGGACTCACAAATTAAGCACACACACAGTCATACACAAACATACACACAGAGAGAGTAAAGATGATAAACATTCACACTCAAGCTAGCAAGCTGAAATGTACTTTCTACAGCAAGAACACGCCTCCTTTGACAAGCACTGCCCCAATTGAAATAATAAGAAGAATAGCGAGTCACATCAATATTAGCACTAAAAAAAAAAAAAGCAGGAATACCTAAGTAGGGAATGAGCATGAAAAACAATGATACCAAAAAATAAGAAATATTTCACACACGAAAAACAGCGACCGCATTTATAATTGTCGAACAAAATAAGTAACACAGTATATGGTTCAGAATCAATTATACGCACATGTTTACGTGATGATATCCCAGGCCACACTGAGATCATTCAATCACCTCTCTTTCCTCTGTCTCCCGGTGACTCACCCTCACTCACCGCCGTGTCTCTCACCCGTCTCATACGCGTTCGTTCTCCTCCGCGTTTTCTATCACACCCTACACTGCACAAACAATTACAATTTCGCACATATATACATACATACACACGTACACACACATTCGTAACAATATTAGCTTAACAAAATTTATTGAACTTAATGATTAATCAAATTAAATTTTTAAACAAAAAAATTTCTGCCAGGACATATGCAAGTTTTTTTTTTTATTCAGGATTCCTAACATTATTTAGAAATGTATAATTTGCAACAGCCATCATGGCCCCCTTAAATTCTTGCCATGGCCCCCTGGGGGCCATGGCCCCCAGGTTGAGAACCCCTGTATCTAGGCACTAGGCTGTGACAAATGTGATGTGTGCCCGATGAACCAACTGATCAGAAGGCTTACCACCTTGGTCATTTGAACTCATATTTGGTGCATTTTGCAATCACAGGACCAAAACCCGGGCAAATGCGTACTCAAATTAAGCAAATTTGAAAAAGGGTGTATATAAATGTGCGATTTTGCATAGTAGAATGCTCAATGCAAAATTGATAGACAAAATCGTCTTAGAATTCATTTTACATACGAAATTTGGGATGCCAAGTTGGAAAAAGAATTTTTGTTAAAACGGCGTACCCTATTGCCTGGGCATCGAGCCTTTCACAACACCCGCGTTCAACCCTTCAACAGCTTCTGTCGTCTGAATAGCTTCTCCTTAACCGTGTTCATTACCGCCCGTTATCATTGCCCCATGATGTCAGCCAGAGTTGGCGTTCAACACTTCCGGGTGCATGGGTGCCGTATCCCTTGACGCGCCTGTCGTACCTCTAGGCCGTGTCCTATCCCGGCCCCACTCGTCGGCGCCGACAGAGCACACAACAACATCACACTTCTAACACCACTGCTACAACCGCTCCACAGCCGCCCACTAACCTGCCCCACACTGGGGGCTTAAGCGTGGGAATGAGGGCTGAGTCCGATTATGTGTTAAGCCGAACCGAAGATAATGAGTACCCTTAGGCCTTGAGCACGGGCTCCCTACACTGGCACATCACCGCCACGGCACACACACACACAGGCACAGGCGGAATAACACAATCACATCTTTTTTCCCGACTATATTGTACTACACATACAGTATCACGCCCCACCGCGAATAGGCCCAGTCACCTTGTCAACCGTCGCAGCCACACTGTATTACAAATTGTTCCTCCGCTATCACTGCAGTCACTGTTATAACGTCTAGTAAGATACCAAGTCACCAAAAGCCTCCTGGTCCGTCCTCAAACCCCGCCACAGTCTTCCTTCTCTTCCTTATCTCCTCGCCACTCTTCTGTCTTCTCTCTTCCTTGCCCAAACACACGATCCCCCGATCTTGAGCCAGAGTTCTCTAGGAGCGCGGTCGTAACATTATTAATAAAGATATTAGAGACTGAGGGCTCCTCCAGCAAATGATCAACGCTCGCTCTGCATGACTCGAGGCTACCTTGACACGTGTTTCATGTTAGTGGCATTTTTTACCATCTACATAGATGTTTTTGTTTTGCTAAGTATCTTATACCATAAAAAGATGAAAAATTTACTGATTTAAATCTGGGATAAAAAAAAATCAATTGAAGCAATACTCGAAGAACTGCAGCGATCTTAGACAAACATGTGAGAAAAGTGGTACTAAAAATATACGAGTATTTCTTTTTGCTATATTTCTTAAATCACACACAAATGATCGTAAGTTTGTTTTGCCACATTTCTTAACATTTTCCCTGTAAAGGTCAATTAAGTGACAAATATCCTCACGACGCCACTGGAGCAGCTCAAGCTGAATAATTTGAGACATGGTGACAGATACTTGGCGGCGAGGGTGTTGTGAGGCGCGCTTTTTACCCAACATTGCTGGGGTGACGAACCAGTAGTTCTTAGCAGAATAGCAATACTGGATGGTAGGCAACAGGGTAAGTTCACCCACTGTAAATGAGAAGGAGACGAGTTACATGTACTTATGACGAGAAGGTAGAGATTCCCCCAGTTACCGTAACAACTCACTCCCCCACTCATGTAATTCCCGGGTTTCAATCCGAAGGCTTGAAAGTGTCCTGAAAGTATAGATCCTTTTTAGTAAATTTTCATTTCCTTATTAATTAAAAAAATATATTAATCATCTTTGAAAAAATTCAACCACATCACCACATGCCCATGATTATTTTACATTCACTACCCCGCCTTATTTGACTTTAAGAAATTGAAAGAGAAATTGTAGCCAAGATCGGTATGGGAGCGAGATATTTGGACGAGTACCGTCTCCCCACTCACTCGGCCATCTTTGCCTCTCCATCTGCCACAGATATCGGATAAGAGAAGAGATAAGCGGTCCCCGAGGGTCTCCTACTCCCCCAGAATCTCACGCACCACATAACTCACCCTTCTCTCATAACTACTGATGTTAAAACCAAAAACCAAAAACAAAGGGGTGGGGGGGGGTTTCCCTTTT
>JACEEZ010010384.1:0-25018 GCA_016584305.1 Chionoecetes opilio | reverse complement strand
CCCCCCTTTTACCACCCTTTTAAGAGAGCGACAACATACTGATTGCCACTTATACAGGAAACATTCCTTCGCATGTGGAAGACCTGTCAACAAAGGAAACCCCCCCTATATGGGTCGAAGGGCCCGGAAGGAAGAAGAAGAGAGGGCAACGCTTTACCGCGTAGTACACTTTGAACTTCCCTCGAAAACCTTTGGGGTTTTCATGCTGTTGTCACTAAATTTTTCGGCCTGTTTAAGACTTAATTCCCTTAGCCGAGGGGAACCCGGACTAGTCGCTATTCCTCCATTGTACAATTTACATAACTGTATTTGTTTTCCTCGTTACTGGGCTTATTTTTAACAACAAAAATAACCCGACTATTTTTTTTTTTTACCCATACACCCTTGGAAACAACCCCAAGATATAGACGCTGTTTTTAAGGGGTTAAAACCCATTTACCCCTTAAGCAACAAATAGAAAGGGTAACATTTTAATGGTGGCAGCGGGGGATTAGTACTTTATAAAATTGACGAGAAGTGAGGAGAGGAAACGACGATATTGTAAAACAAATACGGAAAGGAACAAAGTTTGATAACAAGCTAAAAGTCAGAGAGTGAGAGGAAGAGTTTTTACTGAGTCAGACGACTCGGGGGAAATCCCGTGAATCAGCATCTCTGCCCTTGTAGAAAACCCGCTCATTCACACGTATTTATATTTTTTAAAAAACAGATTTATAAACCATACAAAAATTACTATTTGTGGGAGAAAAAAATACTTTGCAGCCCCGCATAATCCAGCGCCAAGGGGGGGGACGCGAAGATTTTATAAGAGGAAAAGGGCGGAACTGCTATTGGTCGGGGCCCCAAGGGGACGTTTACTTCCCCGGCATCAAAAAAACACCTGTCCCCCTCTGCCCCGCTACTCGGGACGCCCCTTAAAGGAAACCCGGGAATTGGGGGACTTAGCCCGCAGATTTTAACAAGTTTTTAGTGAGTAGCTACAAATACTAGCTACAGCATAATTTTTAAATTTTAAAATTACCCCACTTGTTTTACACAATTTTAGGGGGAAATAAAATTCTTTTCACTTCATTGTTATTAGCCTGTGAAGTTTTTGTCAGTTCTTTAAGATGTTTTTATTTTACCACTGTGAAAAAATTTTCTTGTAATTCTCTTATATTCCTTCTCATACACTCTTTTAATACAAATTTTTCGCTCTTTTTTTTTTTCAAAATTCCCTTAAAATCCCCCCCGGAAGGGAGAGGGAGATAGCACTTTATTTTAATTAAAACAAAAAAATAATAATAACTTAAACTTATTTTTTATGGAATTAAGGGAAAAAACCAAATGAACTGAGCGTGAATTTTTCACTGAAGAATTTGCAAACTTTGTGTAGAAAGAAAATCTCAGCCTCGCCTAGCAAGTGTGAGGGTGAGGGTGACGTTAAAACCTCACCAGGGAAACCCCTTAATGAGAAATTTAGCGAAATGAGTTAGGGTAAACGTGGTGGCTCCCACGTTCTACCGAAGAACGAGCAAACGAAAAGGGCCAGAGGTGGACCCCTATATTTGTTTTACAGGGGCGACAAAATAAAACAAAAGATAGGTTTTGTACTAAATGAAGCGATTATAGGTAAATCGACCCTGCAAAAACTCGAATTGATGTTAAATTTAACTCATCACGTCCTTTTTTTGAGAACAGCCCAATATGAAAAAATAGGGAAAAATCAGCAGAAATAGGTTCCCAATTTTTCTTTTTAAAAACTCTTTTTTTTTTCTTTTCTCAACCTATTTGGGGCAGTGCAGTTTTTTTTGAGTCAGGTGGTTTGTGCAGTGAGCAGGGGGGGGTGTGCGCGCTGCGTACGGGGGGGGGGGTTAGCAGGTGTGTAGTACATTTTTCCCTAATGTACAGTTTTGACATATGTTTAAACCATTTTATTTTTCTTGCAGATATGATGGTTTTTGATTTAGTGGAGTCCTTTTTTTATTGGTTTACTTTAATAGTACCTGTACCGGGCTGTGTGGAGGCCGTAACGTGTGATGCATGGGACTTTTTTGTTACATATGGGGGAATTTTTCCCCCTGACAGTCTAAAAAAACCCTTTAAAAGAATTTTTAAAGCAGTTTTACTGCATTACTTCAAGTGCCGTATAGGTGAAAAGATAAGAAGGGGGCCCCCTCCGTAGCAGAAACCCCCTGTGTGAACCACTTGAATAAGGAGCGTGGCAAAGGGCCCACAGGCATGGCATTCGGTATCCCAATGATTTGGCGTGAAAAAAAGGATCACAGTCTGACTTTTATTTCTGCCTCACTAACTCAAAGGAATTCTAAAAAAGCGACTAAAATCAGGTACCCTGCGTCCTTTCTCCCATCAGGCCTGTGCCACATGGCCCTGATCTTCCAGTTCCAATTTTCCAATTGCAAGTGCTATAAGTAAATCAGATTCGAAGGGGAGGAAAACCCCATGGATACAGATTTTCAAGAAATGGCAGAACAGAGAGCCAAAATTCACAGTCAGGAAAGTAATGCCCTTGCTGGGGCCCTAATTCCCCAAGGAAAAAAGTGAAGCCCTTGGACTCTTAAGGGAATGGAATTTGCTACAAAAAGGGATTTCTCACACCACTTTTTCGTCGTAACAAAGGAAACTTTCAAGCTTTAAAGAGGGAACACAAGCTCGTTATGTTTGATGTTGAAAACTCATGGAAAAAACTTTGTAGTCCATTCACACTTATGATAAAGTGAGTGGCTTTTTTTTTTTTCATAGTTCAGGAAAAAACACGCTAAACCCCGTTCTTCTGCAAAAGGAATAAGCTTCCGATTTTCCAACGTATGGCCATTAAATGAGTGAAACTTATGAAACATGAAGATTTTTGTTATCTGCTTTTAAAATTTGAAAAAACATCAGGGAATCTATGGGGCCCTGAAGGTAACTCCTTGCTTCTAGGACCCCCGTTAGGTTACACAAAGCACATGTTTTTTTCTTCTTTTGTGGGGATTAGAGGGGCAGAAAAACATTACAAACAAAAGGAATGGCAGCACGCCCGAAAGACTCCCCTGGCAGGTTTAAACTGTAGTACAAACCTTGTTGACAGTGAAAAGGTGTATTTCCCTCCATTGCATCTAAATTTGGGTTAAATGAAAATTTTTTGAAGGCCATGGATCAAAAGGGTGCGGTTTTCGTATTTGTTGAAAAATTTTGAAGCACTGTATCTGAAGCCAAAAGAAAAAGGAGGGTTTTCAAGGGCCCCTAAAATTTCGTCAACTACTCATGAGATACTTTGAAAAAGCCTAACTGCCCTGGAAAAAGCTGCTTGGAAGAGTTTTTTGGCTTTTATAAAGAAAATTAGTAAGTTCGAGCCAAATTTATGGGGGAACTTGTAAATGACATGTTGAAGAGTTACCTGCGTTTGGGGGCTCGGATTCCTCAAAATCCATTTTTTCCATTCACATCTTGTTTTTTTCCCAACAAATCTTGGCGCGGTCAGTGATGAGCAGGGGGAACGTTTCCACCAGGCATTGCCCCCAGGGAAACCCGATACCAAGGCATTCAGCCCCAACATGATGGGGGGACTTTGCGGACCTAAAAACGTAACGAACATATTTAAGAAATTTTTTTTTGCCAGATATGTCATTGGGTCCAAATAAAGCCGCAGGCACCCAGATTTAATTTACAGTAATATATATTAACGTGGGGGGGTTTTGTTTCGTTTAATTATATAATTAATATCGTATATAATTAAATAGTATTACTTTTAAAAATGCCGATTTTTTAAAAAATATACGTGCTAGAAAAAAAAGCAATGCCTTTTTTTAAATCAGCAGAAACTTTCCAAAACCACCACAAATAACTCAAAACCTTTTTTGGGTGACCAGTGTTATTGGGCGGCGGGGAAAGCGAGCTGCTTCTTACCATAAAAACCCGGGGAACCAAGTTTAACCCAAAAAAGGTATAACTACTCCTAAATATTGTGGTTTGAGCTGAAATTTAAATGCAAGTAGGCGTCAAAATCAATGGGGTTATGCAACAAACTTTTTGCGTAGAACAAGCCTTAATGAGTAATTAGCGTAACTACTCCTAAATATTGCGGTTTGAGCAAAAATTTGATAAAAGTAGTGTTTAAAAAATGAAGGGGGGTCTGTGAAAAAACCCTTTTTGGCTAAAACAACCCCTTAAGAGTAATTAGCGAAATGAGTTAATTGGCGGGAAAACGTGGCTCGCTGCCACGTTCTAGCCGAAAGAACTGACCCAAAAAGCAAAGGGGCCAGAGGTGGAGCCTAATTTGATTATCATTTTTTTTATTTTTGGGCAGGAGCTTCGCTGCTGCGCTTACCATAAGACCCGGGGAAACCCAAGTTTCCCCAAAAAGTGTATCAAGTAAATGCCCAGCCCGGGCCCCCTTTGTTTTTGGTTCATTCTTGCGGCGGGAACGTGACAGCGAGCCACTTTTCCACCCAATTAATTCATTACGTAAATTTACTCATTAAGGGCTTGTTTTACGAAAAAAGTATGTTTCCAGACCCCCATTGATTTTGACAGCACTACTTGGGGGTCAAATGTCAGCTAAACCGACAATAATTTTGGAGTAGTTACGCAAATTTCTCATTAAAGGGCTTTTTTACGCAAAAAAATTTTTCCCACAGCCCCCTTTATTTTGACGCATACTTGCATGTCAAAATTTTAAACTGAATCCCACAATAATTGACACGAGTTCGCTCCGCTGCGCTTACCCTAAGCCCGTGGAACCAAGTTTCCCCAAAAAGTGTATAAAAATATCCTAAATATTTCAGATTTGGGTGAAATTTTAATGCAAATAGTGCTAAAAATCAAGGGGGTGCGGAAAAAAATTTTTGCGTAAAAAAAGCCCTTTTTGATAAAAGCGTAAAAATACTCCTAAAAATTGTCGGTTGAGCTGAAAATTTGACAAGCAAGTAGTGTTTTTCAAAAACAACGGGGGGTCTGTACAAAAAAACTTTTTGCATAGAAAAAAGCCCCTTAATGGTAATTTACTAATGAGTTAATTGGTGGAACGTGGCTCGCTGCACGTTTAGCCCCAAAAACGGCCAAAAGCAAAGGGGGCCCAAAGGTGGACGTCTATATTTATTGACAGCGAGCTTCGCTCGGTCGCTTACCATAAGACCCGTGGGAACCCCAAATTTCCCCCAAAAAAATGTTAATACTCCTAAAATTGTTGGATTGAGCTGAAATTTGACATGCAAGTAGTGTGTCAAAAAACAATGGGGGCGTCGGAAAAATTTTTTTCGTAAAAAGAGCCCCTTTAAGGTAATTGCGTAAAATACTCCCAATTATGTCGGGGTGAGCTGAAATTCAACATCCTAGTAGTGCTGTGAAAATCAATGGGGGTTTTTAAACAAACTTTTTGCATAAAAGCCCTTAATGAGTAATTCACGTAATGAGTTAATTTGGGTGCAAAGTGGCTCGCTGCACGTTCCAGCCCAAAAAACTAGCCAAAAAACAAAGGGCCCCAGGCTGGAGTCTAACTTGAACACTTTTTTTCGGGAAAATTAGTTCCACGGGTCTTATGGGAAGCGCAGCGAGCAAAGCTCGCTGTCAAAAACTACTCCTAATTTTTGTCGGATTTAGCTGAAATTTGACATGCGTGGCTGTCAAATCAATGGGGGGGTTTGGGAAAAATTTTTTTGCGTAAAACAAGCCCTTAATGGTAATTTTGCGTAAACTACCCCTAAATTATTGCGGATTAAGCTGAACTTCGACCCAGTAGTGCTGTCAAAATCAATAGGGGTCTGTTCAACAAACTTTTTGCGTAAAACAAGCCCTTAAAGAGTAATTAGCGTAAACTACCCCTAATTATTTTTGGATTTAGCTGAAATTCGACACCCAGTAGGCTGTCAAAATCAATGGGGGTCTGTGCAACAAACTTTTTGCATAGAACAAGCCCTTTAAAGAGTAATTCACGTAAGAGTTAATTAGTGGAACGTGGCTCGCTGTCACGTTCAGCCGCAAGAAATGAGCCAAAAGCAAAGGGCCAGAGCTGGAGCATACTTTAGGTAATTTACAACGAGCTTTGCTCTCTTCGCTTACCATAAGACCCTGGAACCAAGTTTCCCCCAAAAAATGTATAATACTCCTAATTATTTCGGGTTGAGCTGAAAAATTTGGACATGCAAGTAGTGCTGTCAAAATCAAAGGGGGTCGTCGGGGAAATGTTTTTTTGGTAAAACAGGCCCTTAAAAGTAGTTAGGAAAAATCCAATTATTGTCGGATTGAGCTGACATTCGACATCCAAATAGTGCTGTTAAAATCAATGGGGTCTGTGAAAAAAACTTTTTGCATAGAACAAGCCCTTTAAAGAGTAATTCACGTAATGAGTTGTGGAAAAGTGGTCGTTAGTTCCAGCCGCAAGAAAATGAGCCAAAAGCAAAGGGGCCAGAGGCTGGACGTTATACTTGATTCACGGCTTCGCCGCTGTCGTTACCCTAAGACCCGGGAACGAAATTTCCCCCAAAAAGTGTATTAAAAATCCCAAATATTTTCGGATTGAGCTGAAATTTTACATGCATGTAGCGTGTGAAAATCAAGGGGGTTGTCTGAAAAAACTTTTTTCGTAAAACAAGCCTTAATGAGTAATTAGCGTGAAATTCCCAATTATTGTCGGTTTAGCTGAAATTCGAATGCAAGTAGGGTGTCAAAAAACGGGGGTTGTCAAACAACAAAATTTTTGCATAGAAAAAGCCCTTAATGAGTAAATTCACGAATGAGTTTAAATTGGGTGGAAAGTGGCTCGCTGTCACGTTCCAGCCGCAAAAAACTGAGCCAAAGCAAAGGGGCCGAGGGTGGACGTCAACTTGATTGGCAGCCGCTTCGCTCGCTGCCGCTTACCAAAGCCCTGGAACCAAGTTTCCGCCAAAAAGTTATAACTACTCCCAAAATTGCGGATCGAGCTGAAAAATTTGACATTAAATTGCTGAAAAAATCAATGGGGGTCGTCGCAAGAAACCTTTTGCGTAAAAAGCCCTTAATGAGTAAAAATTTGGTAAACTACTCCTAATTTTTGTGGATTGAGATGAAATTCGTCATGCAAATAGTGCTGTCAAAATAAAAGGGGCCTGTAAAAAAACTTTTTGCATAGAAAAGTCCTTTAAAGAGTAATTCACGTAAAGATTTTTTGGCTGGAACGTGGCTCCTGCCACGTTCAAGCCCCAAGAATGAGCCAAAAGCAAAAGGGGGGAAAGGCGGACGCCTATACTTGATTCATTTTTGGCAGCTCGTTTGCTCGCTGCCCCTTCCATAAGACCCGGGGAACCAAGTTTCCCCCCAAAAAATAATAAATACCCTAAATATGTCGGATTTAGCTGAAATTTGACATGAAGTAGTCTGTCAAATCAATGGGGGGTCCAAGAAACTTTTCGTAAAAAAAAGCCCCTTTAAAGAGTAATTAGCGTAAACGACTCCCAATTATTGTTGATTGAGTGAAATTCAACATCACGTAGTGCTGTCAAAATCATGGGGGTCGTGAACAACATTTTGGTAGAAACAAGCCCTTTAAAGAGAATTTACGTAAAGTTAATTTGGGTGGAACGTCTCGCTGCTACGTTCCCGCCGCAAAACTGAGCCAAAAGCAAAGGGGGCCCGAGGGGGGAGCCTATATTGTTACGCTAAATTGGGAGCGAGGAAACGAGCGCACTTTCCATAAACCCTTCGGTAAGGGGGGTGGAACCAAGTTTTTAAACCAAAAAAAATGAGCCATATAAAAGTAAGTCTAATAAGTGTTTATTCGTGTCAGGGTCAGCGTAAAACCAAGAAAAAGAAAATTATCGTGACGCCAGGGTCCTTACAAAACCAGTTTCCCAATAGAATTTTTATCAAGATGAGACGGGGGCCCCCCGCGAAGGCAGACGCGACCTACCAACACTACAATCCACAACCTCATTTTTTCTTCCCCTCGTGGCGCGACAGGAAACAGTCCCTATTTTTCAAAAACCTGACGCACCCCCCATTTTACTGATGATTGCTTTAGCTTCTCAAAATAGAGCACATTTTTCCCCCTGGAATGGCGGCGCATCGTCGGGGGAATCCGCGCGTCATTCAAAAACAAAGCCAGGTTAGGAAGAAAAGTTACTAAGGAAGAAAATATAATGCTGCAGTGTTGTCAGATGATGGTAATATATATGCATCTTTAATTGCCGCTTGCAGTCAAGCTAACATAATGGCTTTGTCAACAAAGATGGGACGGTTAAAAGCATCTTTTGCTGTGGATACTGGCGCATCCGTCAATGTGCTGTCAAAAAAGGCTTAAACCCAGTTCCCACCTTCTCGCTTGTACGGCCGCCATACAACAACAAAGACGTCACAATGACGTCACAACAAAGTCTACCGCACCGCCATACCGCTGTACGGCCGCCGTACAAAGTTAAATTCAAGTCATCTCTCCCGCTCGGCGGTGTCCGCTCGAGCGGAGTTGCCAACTGTGCCCAGTTACCACTCAAGCGGTGATGATGGTGACGTCATTGTTGAGCGGTGTTGTTGTAAGACGGCCGTACAAGCGGGCTGATGGGAACCGGCCTTTACCTTGCACTAAAACGTGCGTCGCGTGGAAGCCGATGGCCTTTGCGTCCCAATGACCTAAATTTAATGGGTGTTACTAGCGAGCCTCCCAATATTTTAGCTATTGTTCGCCTATCCATCACCTTAGGAAAAGGCACATCTATTATGCCCTTGGATTTTTAGGTAGCGTCCAACTTCTCCTTGCCCACGGATGGGTTGTTAGGATTAGCATCGCTCAAATCCAACCGTATGGTAATTCATCCAGACATTGGTACGATCAGATTCCAAGAGAAAGGCTTTAAGGCGATGAGCCTTATGATGATGAGCCTTAGGCCCAGTTGCAAGAAGGTCTTATCGTGCTCCCCATAGGGTCCCGGCGTGGAAATGCCCGACACCTCTGGTTCAAGAACAGCGCCATTTCATCCCCATCGTGGGCCCCATCGGGCAAAAATTGTCGGGCGGTAACCCCCTACCGACGAGATAATCGATGAGCATCATGTATTATTAAATACTTCCATTGAACATCAATAATCAACATATTCAATATGTGATACATTTCTGATGAAGAATCAACGCGGTTACGAAGCCAAAAAGGCAGCTAATTCATACTTTTCAGTTGTTTTCGTGGTAGTTCCGTTGAAAGAACTCAAGTCAAGACAGTCAACAACTCAACATACCCATCGGTGTTCTCCCGCTGTTTTGACCGGAGGGCTTATTTACCATTTTCACCCATCAATCTTGGACACACAGACAGCCGTCGGAAATAAAAAATAACACAAGGGGGGTCTGGCTGGGGGTACGAAACTCCCCTAGCGAGGTTAGGTTATGAAAACAATTGCCCAGGTTAGGTTAGTCAACTAGCAGGGGGGTCTGGGAGGGTGGGGTGGCGAAACCCCCCTAGCGAGGTTAGGTAACGAAAACAAGTGCCCAGGTTAGATTAGTTAACTAGCAGGGGGGGTCTGGGGGGGGGGGGGGGCGAAACCACCCTTGCGAGTTTTGTTAGAAAACAATGCCCAGGTTAGGTTAGTTAACTAGCGGGGGGGAACGAAACCCCCCTTGCGAGTTTTGTTAAGAAAACAATGCCCAGGTTAGGTTAGTTAACTAGCGGGGGGTCTGGGGGGGGAACGAAACCCCCCTTGCGAGTTTTGTTAAGAAAACAATGCCTAGGTTAGGTTAGTTAACTAGCGGGGGGAACGAAATCCCCCTTGCGAGTTTTGTTAAGAAAACAATGCCCAGGTTAGGTTAGTTAACTAGCGGGGGGGAACGAAACCCCCCTTGCGAGTTTTGTTAAGAAAACAATGCCCAGGTTAGGTTAGTTAACTAGCGGGGGGGGGTCTGGGGGGGAACGAAACCCCCCTTGCGAGTTTTGTTAAGAAAACAATGCCTAGGTTAGGTTAGTTAACTAGCGGGGGGGGGTCTGGGGGGGGAACGAAAACACCCCTTGCGAGTTTTGTTAAGAAAACAATGCCTAGGTTAGGTTAGTTAACTAGCGGAGGGGGGTCTGGGGGGGGAACGAAACACCCCTTGCGAGTTTTGTTAAGAAAACAATGCCTAGGTTAGGTTAGTTAACTAGCGGGGGGGGGGGGGTCTGGGGGGGAACGAAACACCCCTTGCGAGTTTTGTTAAGAAAACAATGCCTAGGCTCAGTGCGTTAACTAGCGGGGGGGGTCTGGGGGGGAAGAAACCCCCCTTGCGAGGTTAGGTTAAGAAAACAATGCCTAGGTTAGGTTAGTTAACAAGCTAGGGGGTCTGGGGGGGAACGAAACCCCCCTTGCGAGTTTTGTTAAGAAAACAATGCCCAAGGTTAGGTTAGTTAACTAGCGGGGGGGAACGAAACCCCCCATGCGAGTTTTGTTAAGAAAACAATGCCCAGGTTAGGTTAGTTAACTAGCGGGGGGGGGGGTCTGGGGGGAACGAAACCCCCCTTGCGAGTTTTGTTAAGAAAACAATGCCCAGGTTAGGTTAGTTAACTAGCAGGGGGAACGAAACCCCCATGCGAGTTTTGTTAAGAAAACAATGCCTAGGTTAGGTTAGTTAACTAGCGGGGGGGGTCTGGGGGGGGAACGAAACACCCCTTGCGAGTTTTGTTAAGAAAACAATGCCTAGGTTAGGTTAGTTAACTAGCGGAGGGGGTCTGGGGGGAACGAAACACCCCTTGCGAGTTTTGTTAAGAAACAATGCCTAGGTTAGGTTAGTTAACTAGCGGGGGGGGGGTGGGTCTGGGGGGAACGAAACACCCCTTGCGAGTTGTTAAGAAAACCAATGCCTAGGCTCAGTGCGTTAACTAGCGGGGGGGGGTCTGGGGGGGAAAGAAACCCCCTTGCGAGGTTAGGTTAAGAAAACAATGCTAGGTTAGGTTAGTTAACAAGCTAGGGGGTCTGGGGGGACGAAACCCCCTGCGAGTTTTTGTTAAGAAACAATGCCCAAGGTTAGGTTAGTTAACTAGCGGGGGGAACGAAACCCCCCATGCGAGTTTTGTTAAGAAAACAATGCCCAGGTTAGGTTAGTTAACTAGCGGGGGGGGGGTCTGGGGGGGAACGAAACCCCCCTTGCGAGTTTTGTTAAGAAAACAATGCCCAGGTTAGGTTAGTTAACTAGCAGGGGGAACGAAACCCCCCATGCGAGTTTTGTTAGAAAACGTTGCCCAGGTTAGGTTAGTTAACTAGCGGGGGGAACGAAACCCCCCTTGCGAGTTTTGTTAAGAAAACAATGCCCAGGTTAGGTTAGTTAACTAGCGGGGGGGAACGAACCCCCCATGCGAGTTTTGTTAGAAAAAACTGCCCGGTTAGGTTAGTTAACTCTAGCGGGGGGGGGGGGGGGGAGGGGTCTGGGGGGTAACGAAACCCCCCTTGCGAGTTTTGTTAAGAAAACAATGCCTAGGTTAGGTTAGTTAACTAGCGGGGGGGAACGAAATCCCCTTGCGAGTTTTGTTAAGAAAACAATGCCTATAGGCTCAGTGCGTTAACTAGCGGGGGGGTCTGGGGGGGAACGAAATCCCCCTTGCGAGTTTTGTTAAGAAAACAATGCCTATAGGCTCAGTGCGTTAACTAGCGGGGGGGTCTGGGGGGGAACGAAACCCCCCTAGCGAGGTTAGGTTACGAAAACAATGTCCAAGTTTAGTTATTTAACTAGCAGGGGGTCTGGAGGGGCGCACCCCCACCCCTTCTCGTTATGACAGAAGAGTATTGGTCAATAGGGAGTATTGGTTAGAACTGCATATTTACATCAGAATTTTTAAAACTTGGTGAGACACATGCGATATTTACCTTATAAGAAGTCATTTCTCTGAGTTGGGGAGTCCGGAACCGTCTTTGGCGCCAAATTGCAATGTTTTTTTTATTGCATCTGGTCTTGGTCTTAGGGTGGGTGACCCCTCCGGCATACCAACCTCGCCATGGCTCCCGACGTCGGGTCCTCATGCCGATGGGGGCAAAATCAGCCGTTCATGAAACTTATCAATGAAGTATCACGACGGTCGGGCGCCCCACTCACTATCGTGTACTGGGTGGAAAATGACCACTTCTTGCAACTGGGCCTTACACCCATGAGTCTTGCTTCCGGGTGGGAACTGAATCGCAAAGGTAAGGTAGGTACTTTTCCAGCTTAAGATGAAGCCGTACCTGCTCTTTAGATTCCTGCCCAGGTGTCTATTCTTGTAAAAGAAAAGCTGTCACATAATGTAAATTCTACACAACATGATCCAATCGCGAATTGGAAAGTTGTTAATGCCACGGTATTAGGGAACCACGAAATTCACCACCGTGTGGCCATGCACATTCCCGTGTCAGTCCCCAAAGCTACCGTAGGGTGTGACATCTGCCTTGAAGGCCCTAGTCATATAAAAGACTAGTTTGTAGAATCAACTCTGAGCACGTTCGTGAGGACATAAGACTGTCGCCCTTGTGGTAAATACCACCGGTGGTCCGATCAAATTAAAACAAGGGGTCCTCTTAAGTAAAGCATTTAGTCGGGCAGATATGTAACAATATAAGACCAAGTTGTTCACTTCTGGAAGAAAGCATGAAAATTTGTCTATAGGGGTTCTTGAGTATGCTGAATCCGATTTTAATGGGATCCACGCTGGCAAACCAAGGGTTCCCACTCAAAATTGACATTGAACATGGAAGGGGTCAAATCGCCATTTCTTTGTGACCGCAACTTTTTTTAACAACATTGAATATTTATTAGATGCTTGTTATATTCCAAAATTGAATTTTTTGATATGTATCATGCAAAAGAGTATTGTAGTATACTTGTGTAAACAACAAATATGCTTTCCATAAGATTTTGATTCGTTTTACGTGCCACATATGATAATGGAAATTAAATTTAATGATATTATAGACAAAGTAGGAATATTCGTCAATGAAACATATTGTTACATATCTGCCAGACTAAACATAGCAATATAACAATCAATAAGCATTAATGGATCATCTATTTACCAATTAGAACATGTCCCTTGGTGTACACTGTCCACCACAGAAGCAGAGCTGTGTGCAGGGGAGACTGGCTTTGGAGCATTGGCATCGTCCTGTGCAGCGTTTCTTGCAGGCACACTTGACGAGTTCTCTGCACCCCTTTGATGCTTCAGGGAGGGTACTCCATAAGGGCACCCAGATTCCTTCGCTGTCTAGTTTCCATCCCCACTCGGAAGGACTTGGAAGAGTAGGACTGGCCTTCAGAGCCTGTCCCCAGACGTGTCCTGCTTGGTAAGCCGCTCGCTTTACATGTTGTAGCAGTGCTGTAAGTGACGGCGGGATGTTTTCCAGATTCCGATTACCGTAGGAGAAGAGTTGCTTCCTTGCTTCATTCACTTCAGTGAGCTGTGATGTGCGACAGTAGAGCAGGACCACATATCTCTCGAGTTCTTTCATGTCAGCTTCTGTCACTTCATCCGGAGTATCTGACAACCGATGAAATACGTCGTTGATTTGTGGAAGTGATTTCCATACTTCCCAGGCGGTCTTCTTACCGATGGAGCTGAATGACGACACCGTGGCGCAGCCTGACAATGCATGCATGAATGGCAAGCCTCTGCAGTAATCATTGCCCATCTCACTGGCAACAATATGAGCTCCAATATAACTGAAGTGGGCACCATGTCCGAAAGCTAACCAAAGTTCACAATCTGCCATGTCGATTGCAGTTACAATGGCAAGAACCAGTACGTCCGTGTCAGTGGTATGCAACATTATCTTCTTCATGCCAAGTTTGTACGCAATTGGAAGCAATGGAGCATCATTCGGTAGTCTGCCTCTTCGTGTGAGCATGGATGTAGGTCAGAAGCATCCAGTGTTGCGGATGAGGCAACACTCTGACCCTTGGTTGTGATCAGCATCTTCCATGTTGCTGTTGCTTCAGATTCAATGGCTGTGGCTAGAAACCTGAAGAGTTCTGTCTTGTTGCTGTCAACTCGCAAGAAACTTTTCCAGTTGTGTGGGAGTCGTGTTTTCTCAGACACACGAAGAGCTTCTCCTGTACCTCGGCCCTCTCTGGTGTGCGCTTTCAGACTGTCAGTCATGTAGGTATCCCATACAACATCTACCCGTGCAGCATGTTCAAGCTGCCTCTTCAGATACGGGACAAAGACATACTCTGCATAGTCTTTGAACGTTTTCACATATGTTGTGGCAGTCTTCGGATCCAACATATGGACGAGGGCGGCACCATCAAAGATCTTCACGTCCACAGTAGGTGTGGTCTGTGGATGTGGTGCTAGCGGTTCCAGACACTTCAGCAAGTCAGCCTTGTCTCCGAGACGCATCAGGTTGTTTTCAGCCAGAGACGTTGGCCACGAGTGGTTCTCATGCTGGAAGAAAACGTCCATCTCACCATTTCGTGCTTGACAAGAGATGTACAGTCTAAGACAAAAGTCGTGTCATGAATTTTGGTTAAGACATCTGGTAAATGGCTAACCTTTCGGTGCTGTCTGCCGTATGTCATACGAACGGTTGGTAGTACTGCCATAAGTGCTTCGATCTCACCACAACTCATACGTCATAATAGTTCGTATCCTCACGAGTAATTGTTTTAGTGTTCATTACCAGGAGTGTTAAAAGTAGAAGTCCTGAGGTAATTATACAGCAGTAGTTGAACATAGGTTCGGTTAGCCAGTCTCAGTGGTTCGGCTGAGGCCCTCCGAAACACAGCAATTTTGCTGTTATTGTAAACTCCTTCAGCTGTTGAGGCTCGCTTCGCTCCAACCCCGCCCCCTTTATAGCAATCCCTGTATTAACCCCTGTATTCACCTTTCTTTTTAAGGACCTTTATACGCCACTGCTTCTGAGTCCTTCCTGCCTTCATATTATTATCCAAATACACTCCTGAATTTTTAGGCAATTTTTCTTTCATTTTTTGCATAGATTAAAATGGAATTTGTTTTTATTATTATCCAAATATACTATTGAATTGTGAAGCAATTTTTCTTGAACTTTTGTAATTTTTTTTCTTTTTTTTTCTTTTTCATAAAGGGAGATCATACCACCTCTCATTTCCTTGGTGGTTGGATGCATGTGACTAGCTCTCTCCATACTCCTGCCGGTGATGTATGTGGCCTTCAGTGGCTCAGGTGTAAAGATGAAAATTAATGTCCTAGCGATCATTGATGGGCCTTGCATTCCACATTGAATAATATGAAACTTCAACGCAGTAAATCTATTGAACCTTTGAAATACCTTTGGTTTGATTTACACATAGTCTCATCGGTGGCTGATATGAAGCTTTGAACCCTTATCTGAACAGTAGCTTAAAGTAGTCGTCCAGACCCATTTTTTTTTTGCCTAATTATGTTGAATGCACATTCAAAACACCTAATCCACCAAAAATAATTGATTTCCAGGCCTTATTTCCGTAAAAATACGACTTTTGTAAAAAGCGCGCGAAAAAAAAAATCTTCCCTCCAACAGGCTACGACTGTTATTGATGACGTCAGAATAGGGATAGAGCTCCAATGTAACATCTGTACACCTGTCGGCAAATGTTATGATGAGCGATTGTACTTCAGTGTCAGACAGTGAATCTGTCACTGTGACAGAATTAGAGTACGAAGCTCAATCTGAGACCTAACTAAATGACGCTGGTCGCGTATATGAGGAAAACGAACCTCAGATAGTCAGGGATCCCAGCCCTATATGTTTGAGCCAGAGTACGAGGTGGATGAACAGGTGTTAGCAGAGCTCAGGTTCAGCAGGAGGACCTGGCACTTCTCCAAAACACGGATTGGTAAGTAAGTAATTGGTAAATTTGTGTGTGGGAATCACAATGAAGGTACTTTCGAGAAAATCCTATGGTTAGTTTTGGAGCGTTACAGTCAAACGTCATTACTCGGAAACCACATACTAGCATTAACTATAGCATAGAGTGGAAAATATGCGGGCGGGAAGGCAGAAAGTGTGACAGCCAGGGAGAGTGATGACAGATTTGTGATGCAGACTGCCATACAAGACAGACTTAGACAGTCTGCATTGGTGTGTCTAACCAAGTCTGCCAGTCTGGCCCAGTGGCGTAGCTAGGTATCTGTAAATGGTGAGGGCACTAGGCAAGCGGAGCTAAGGGACATTCTCTGATGCACATAGAAGGATCTAAGGACATATTCTAAGATCCGATCAGTGGTGGGTATTAGAACATATACAGAATACGGCAGCCATGGCCAGTTGGGGCGGGGGTCACCGAATTTTCGTAGTTATGCCACTGATTATGCCTGAGCGGAGATGCATAGGTCTAAATTGTGAATGAATACAAGCCTTAATCAATTTAAAAATAATGTTAATTTATTCGATATTTACAGTGCAAACTTCTGCACCCACATTTCCATATAACCAGTGAGGGGCCTGAGGGACTGAGGGCACACTGTACTATACTATAGTGTGCAGTGTACAGTGTACACTATACACACTATAACTAGATAAATTGGTAACAAAAATGTAGGCAACATGACAGACATTTAATCAACACTTATGTTAATATAATATATTATATATATATATATATATATATATATTATATATATTATATATATATATATATATATATATATATATATATATATATATTAACATAAGTGTTGATTAAATGTCTGTCATGTTGTCTACATTTTTGCACCATGTTATACATTCATTCATGAGTATGTACTTCACATTAAAACTATATGCTAATTTTTCTCAATATGTTACCAATTATATATATATATATATATATATATATATATATATATATATATATATATATATATATATATATATATATATATATATATATAATTGGTAACATATTGAGAAAAATTAGCAAATAGTTTTAATGTGAAGTACATACTCATGAATGAATGTATAACATGGTGCAAAAATGTAGACAACATGACAGACATTTAATCAACACTTATGTTAATATATATATATATATATATATATATATATATATATATATATATATATATATATATATATATATATATATATATATATATATATGAAAACTAAGGTTCCCTCCCCTTCATACAACCCTTGTTCTGCCACATATAACATCATAATGATAACAGTATTACAAGTTAGACACATTTTTGTATATTTATCATTGTTATAGAAGTTTCAGTTCGTTTATGGATCTGCTTCAAAAATGTTGTATATTTCCACTGAGTTATCGAGCACTATATCTTTCAGGTGCCGGTGTGGAAATTGCCAGCTAATGCCAACAGCTAGGGAATGTGTATGTTGCCAAACCACGAATATTGTCAAAGCAAAGCTGAAGGACTCCAACATCCCCAATGCTAACTTTAAGTGCATCACAGTGCACCAGGATTTCCGGGCGTGTGTCTTAACCTTGGGCATTGGAGGTTGCCTTCCTGACATACAGAGCCACAAATGGTAACCTTGCCAGTCAATGGTGCCATCATGAGTAGGTATTCAATAACTACTTACTCAACAATATACTTTTATTTTCTTGCAAAATTGATAATACAGTGAATTTCATGTTGTAGAAAAAACATGGACATTGTTGTTTGACTGATTGATTTAATGCCTAAAAAGGTGAATGTGCCAGACACCAGAGGTCATATGGCACTATGGCAAAGCATATAAAGGGGAGGGGTTAAAGAATAAAAGTGAAACGATGAGGGAAGGGGAAAGAACGGAATGTTACAGCAGGATGGTTCTATCAGATGTTTCTATCAGATGAAAACTGATGAATGTCACTTCTGATTCGAAGTGGTTAGAAGGACAACCTCTGTAGAAAACGTTGTGGAAACCACCACAGTTAGCACATTTTTTGTTTTGAATCCAAATTTTTCCATGGCAGTCAGTTACATGCAATCAATCAATCATTTGGGGCATACGCCAAAGGGCGCGTCGCCTTGCCCACCCTACGGCGCCACTCCCTAGTAAGCCTCCAAACACCGGACCTTGGTCTTAAGCCAGGAGACCTCAAGTCACAAAGGCTTTGCCTCCTCGTGCAGCGCCTCGAGCGCCATCACCAGGACCTCCAGCGACTCAGCAAAGATTACTGCATCATCGCAAAAACAAGATCCAGTGATCTTGGTGTTGCCGAGGGATGCTCCACAATCACTTTGATCTACAACTTTGCCAAATACCCAGTCCATACAAGTGTTGAAAAGTGATGGGGCAAGGACGCACCCTTGCCTCAATCCTGTATTACAGGAAAGAAGCTGGATATTACTACCTCCCCCACACTTCACTGCACTCTCAGTCCCAGAGTACAAACCAGTTATCAAATCAATAGTCCTTGCAGGAATCCCGCAAAGTCGCAGAAGATCCCAGAGTGACTCACGATGCACCGAGTCAAACGCCTTCTTGAGATCAACATAGGTTGCAAGCATCCCCTGTCGAAACTCACGTCGGCGTTCCACCAGGACACGAAGCGCTAGGAACGGTCCGTTGTTGACTTACCAGGTGTGAACCCAGACTGCTGAGGTCTCTGATGCTTCAGCAGATGACTGCGGATCAGTGTCAGCAATAGATGGGCAAGCACCTTGCCTAGCACGCTGAGCAGTGTAATACCGCGGTAATTGTTTGCAGTCCTGACGGTCCCCTTTCCCTTTCCAGATAGGGACGACCAGCCCCCTTTTCCGTTTGGAGGAATGATACCTGATTGCCACACGGCAGTCAGGACAACATGCAACCCGCGGATCATGGCCTCACCCCAGCTTTGAGGAGCTCCGCATGATATTACAAACACCAGCTGCCTTCCCACCCCTCAACTTTGCTACAGCCTCTCTGACTTCATCAAGAGAGGGTTGCGGTTTTGTCAATGGGAGGATCGGCATCCACTACCACAGACACGGGCAGCTTACCTGAAAAAGAAAAGGGTGTTTCAGTTTAAGTCAGAAATAAAACATGGCTATGGTTTAAACCATAAAACACAAAGATCACAATTCCCGGTAACAGATTATTGTGATATATTGTGCGACATATGATGCAGGCCTAGTTATTACTAGCAGAACATTTGGTAATCTTGCAAAATTCAAACAACACAAGTTCGGTACTGATCTGGTGTGAAGTGTTTTGTGGGCGGGCATTCAGAAAACTATGTAAAATTATGATGCACCAAAGCTACTGGTTATGGTAATATTAACTACTAAAGAAACGGCAATAAAAGTAATCAAGTGATTGACAAGAAAAAACAAAGGTCAGATTTTTTCAAAACACAAAAATCTATCAGAATAATATAGTTTTATCTGAAAATAGTGTCAACAAAACAAATCTTAACCATAAATACCATTCTAGTCCTTTCCCGCCCTTAGGTCTCGGAAGGAGCTTATTGGTAAGGTTAGGTTAGTAATACTTTTTTTTTGGGGTGGGTGGGGTGAGGGGGGTTATTTAGAGGGAGGAGGGAAAGGCAGCATCTCTCCCCCACTTTATAATGACTTTTTGGAGGTATCTGAATATATCTGTGAAGGTCTGGAGAAAACACAAACTGTAAAGCTGCAGTTTAATAAAATACACCCTAGTGGCCAATACTCTCCTGACATAACTGCCCCCCAGATCCCCCTGCTAGTTAACTGACCTAACTGGTCATTGATTACGCAACCTAAACTTACTGAGGGGTTTGCTTCCCCAAGACCCCTATTGTGTCATTTTCATTTCCGACGCTGTTGTAGGGGTTAGAATACTGCAAATAAAGGTTTATGAAAATATTGCCGATAGGAATAAGAGAACGTAGTTATAACCGTCCTCAACTTATAGACCTGTTATTTGCTGTAACTGGAAACTGTCGCCAATAGGAATTATCGCTGACGACAACGAGTGTTCCAATTGTTCACGTCGGCTTGTGTTCCGATTTTTGGCGACTGTTCCGGTTTTTTATCTGGATGTTATATTACTCAATATATACATTTAACAAACTTTACTGGAACTATTGCCGAAATTAGGATAAATTTCTAGCGTTTGCAAAAGAGCGAGTGCATAGGAGATATGAAAATTAACTAACGTAACCCCACCTTTTAACTCCCTAACCTAACCCCACCTTTTAACCTAACTTAAGTCAAATTCGCATTAAAATGGATCCACGGCAAGGAATCAATTGAGGGGATGCAGGTCATAAGAGGAAGAAGAGTGAAACTAGAGGAGTATTACTATGACACGTTTACTCTTGAAAACCTCCGGTAAGCTTACGGTTAGGGTTGATGAGGTTTCTATGAACCATTAGTAATAACTTTGTGTGGGAATCACAATGCGGGTATTTTTGAGAAAATCCTATGGTTAGTTTCAAAGCTACAGCCAAACGTCTTCACTCAGAAACCACATACTCACATAAGAGTTGGGAAATATGCTGCCCGTAAACACTTGCTTTCTCCTCCAATAAAGATTTCATATCTCCAAAAGTAAGTATTTGTGACGGAAGCTCATTGAGAGAATGTTTCTTAAAATCTAATAAGGAAAACAGAACCAACCACACTCCCAATTCTGTATGGAATTCTGGTCCTAGTGTAAAATAATACTTTTTTTCTTCCACACCTCCACAGATCCCTTCAGATACCTCTAAAAATTATAAAGTGGGGAGAGATGCCCCTCCCCCCAATAAACGACCCCCCTGGACCCTCAAAATTATAATATGGTTAATGACTAATCTAACCTCACTATAACCTAACCTAACCTCACTAATAACCTCCTAGCGAGACATTCAAAAAAATAATGACTAACCTAACCTTTATCCTAACCAATCCTGGTAAAATTTTAGTTTTTTTCTGCAATTAGAATTAGATCGGAGCTTTTGGTAAGGTTAGGTAAGGTTAGTAATATTATTTTAGGGAGTCCAGAGGGGGGGGTTTGAAGGGGCATCCCTCCCTCACTTTATAATTACGTTGTAGAAGTATCTGAAGGGATATGTGAAGGCCTGTCGGATGAAAGATAAAATAATAATAATAAGGAACGGAAAGGACTCTAGAATTTTACCAGAATTAATATCGGCAACAGTTCCAGGTCACGCAAATAATCAGATCGACAAGTTGAGGATGTTTATAACTACGTGCCTTGTAATGCATTGAACTGCAGTAGAACTAAAAAAGGTATTATTCTAGTGTTTGCCCATACTCCCCCTCTCCCACAAAACAAGCTTGGGGACCTGGGAGAATGCGGGATATTTGGCTGGGGTACAAAATAAGCGTCGCAAACACATAGTTTTTGAGTTTGGGGTGTTGAAAAAATTCAATAGAACTAGGGAAAATTCTTTGGATTTCTTCTGAGTCAAGAAATGTGTGTAGCTGCCGATCCTCACAGAATGATGACCGAAGTGTCGAGAACCCCCCCAACCCCGCGCTAGGAGGTTAGGTTATATTTGGTTAGGCTAGGTTAGATTTGGTTAGGTTAGGTTAGATTTGGTTAGGTTAGGTTAGATTTGGTTAGGTTAGGTTATCGGACCAATATCGGTGGGTCAAGCCCCATGGTAGGTTAGGTTAGGTTAATTTTGGTTAGGCAAATTTCTCTAGATATAAGGAAATTACCCTAGATCTAGGGAACTTTATCCCCCTCCACAACTCTTAAATTTCGTGTTGCCGATGCATAATTTGTTCTCCACCCGAAAATCCATTCCCACAGATCCCCAAACTTGTTTGGGGGAAGTGGGAGAGTATGGGAAACACTATAATTTTACCCTAAAAAAGCCCACTAATAAGGGCGGAAAAGGACTCTAGAATTTTTCCAACCCAAGGAAAGCATAAGCACAAGAGAGTATGATACTGATAATACTCATTGACAGGCTTACCTTAATTACTTCCCGCTTCCTGACAGCAGATCGAGGACGTTTAGGAGCGGGTGGTCTAGTTGCTGAGCATGAGGCTGGTGAGACTGAGACGTGCGTGAGTACCTCGACGTCCCCCAACCATGCCCATCAGGAGTCTGGCAACTTGGCACAGGGCCAGGGGCGGGGGTCAAGTTCTTAGCTCTTGTTTTGGTCGAAGCAAGAGTGGAGCAGGTGCCCTCCGGGTAGATTGTCGGGACCTGGAACTTATCCTTCAAATCCAATTTCGCTACATTCCTCATAGACACTTTCATCCAGTTGCTGTAGCAATCCCGCTGGAAGTGATCACTACAAATCCTTGCAAATGTCAACTTCCCTTTACAATTTGATCTTGTCCGCCGCACAAACCTCTTCCATACATTTAACGTTTTGGTATCAGTAGGAAACTTGTGCAAACTTCTCTCGAAAGGCACAGCTGTCTTGCTGCACCCATAAAGGATGCATGAAATCTGGCATATCGCAAAATAAATCAATCAGAAACACCCAAAAATCTTCAAGTACTATATATATCTCCTGTGTTTACATCCCTCTGAATCTGCGGGCGGGAGAGCTTTCCCTATTCCTACGTCACCGAGCCTGATCTTGAGTTGGCCGCATCGTCTGGAGTATTTTGAGAACTCGGGGATTTTGCAGATTTTGATTGCGGATTATTTAAAAGCGGCTGACTGGATGCAAAAAGTGACGACGTATTGTTGATATACTCGTTAATGGCTATGATTTGATTGCATTAAATCAGGAATGATGAAATGGTCTGGACGACTACTTTAAGGGATTCAGGCTTGCCAACCCCGAGCATGTAACTGCGTTAGGGTTTTCATAATGTTTCACGAGTTACATTTCATATTCGGACAAAACCGTGACACGACTTTTGTCTTAGACTGTACATTCGCGAAAATAGCTGCAGGTTGCTCTGCATGTTGGACATTTTGGACTTTATCTTCGAAGACACTTTCCGTTCTCCTGACTTGAACATCTGGAGCTTGTTCTTTGGAATAGTGTCATTGAAAGGCTTCTCCATCTTCACAACTCGCAAATCAACGAAGGTGCTGTACTGAGTCCTTCCTATTTCCTCAGCTTCTGAGAAGTTCTTGATGACTTGATCAGCCATGATGACCTTCGTGTCCATAGTGAGGAGATCAGCGCTCGTTTCTGTGAAGGGATTACCCAATTCATTCAGAACATCTATCACGCTTTGGACATTTGTTGCCAAATCTCTTTTGTGTGGTCAAAGTTTATTCATGGTGTTCGATCATTGTGGGTTGTCTTCTGAGATGTGCTCACTTCCACCTCATGTATGATCCTGGCCATCTCGGGGCCGGCAATCATCCACCGCCTGAGAGCTGATTCATTTTCAGTGATGCCGATTATTCCACCATCCCCTTTCAACACAGCATTGAGCTGCTCGTGTACATGGTCATGTGCCATCATGGAGAAGCAATGAGTTGTCTTCTGTGTCACAAAGTGTCCTTTTTTGAACTCGTTGCACACTGCTGGGCATTCACGCTGTAGCTGCAGCAGATCTCGCACATGAACAGACAACCACCTCGCTGCTATGCTTTAGTAAATTGTCTGAATCTGCCTTACACAACTTTTGGGATCTCGAATCTGTTGGTATCAGTCTCAAGGAAGCTACTTCTAATGATCTCTCTCCTAATCCTGTTCTTGAAAGGTTTTCTGAGACCGTAAAGTTTAGTAACGATAGATATGAAGTTACTCTACCCTGGAAGTTTGATAATGCTAAAGGTAAACTCCTTGACAATGAAAGGCTTACAAAAAAGAGGTTGTTAAATTTATTTTATAGATTTCAGAAGAATCCTCAGCTGTAACGTAATGCGGTATCATCATGATGCGGTACTGAAGGGTTATGAACAGGAAGGGATCATTGAAGAAGTTCCTCCCTCCGAGATGGTCAGCTTGTACCCTACGTACTACCTTCCACATCGCCCTATGGTTCGAGAAAGCAGTGCTACCACCAAAGTCAGGCCGGTTTTTGATGCCTCTGCAGGTAGCTATGTGTTGACGGAATTTGGGGGTAACTGGTATGGGGATTTTAGAACTGGTCAACGTTACTTGAATAATATTACTTGATTATGATTTGATAAAAGATTACAACTTGAATGGAGGATTTAAATTAGTCTTATGACTTCACTATATGATTATAGTGTGACCACGTCTCACTGCGGAGAGTACTGAAAAGGGGGATGTATTTAAGGGGAAAGGATAAGAAGGTTTAGGTTAAAGGGAAGTGCTGCCACCAGCCCCGGCGAGTAACTCACTGGATTACTCCCTGGGCACGTTTGATTGATATTAATATTAGATTGATCTTGGTAGTCGTGGTTGGTACTTGGAATTATACCGAGTAAGGCTGAACTCTTTTGGAAGTGTGGGGAATTACTGTCCTAACACAGAATAATCACCTGGGGTTTTATAATAACACAAGAACTATATTTGAAACATCATCCTATTTATTCGCCATGAAACATTATTGCTGTTTGAGACCTTAGACACATACATAAACTCTAATCTAGAACGGGCAAGCTTCTTTAGAGCATAATCTCCCTCACAGAATCATTCTTAGAATTTCCACCTATATTCGTATCAACTGAGCACTATAGGTATACACTGAATATATATATATAGGAAAGAGAATGTGAGTAAGGAGTTGGGTGTGTGGATTCACAATGACCATGTGTTCTTGAGAGGAAGGCGTGGGACGCCTCCCGTTGAAGCCTCTCCCTAGGTGAAAGATGGACGGAGACTCACATTAATAATACTTATAAGGATGGGTAGACCTCCTTTACGTTAGCGTAAACTAAACATTTGTTACCCATATTTGAAAATATAGATAACAAGGAAAAAGGGGGGGGGGGGAAACAGGAGCGCAGGCCAGCGACTTACCTAGGTGAGAGATGGATGGAGACTGCCGTCTTGGCGTTATGGCCCACCCGCACAAAAGGGAAGTTGTTTGAATGGTCTCGCCGTGACCTCAAATGAAAAGCTTATAATCCCGAAATAACTATTTAAGTAATGAAAACTCGCGTACCTAAGAAAAGGCTGTCTATAATACGGACCTGTTACTTTGATATAGAAGAATTTAATATGCTTAATCTAATACCCGAGAAGGGTGTGATTTGTTGTCACGTCAAATGTCCGAACGCATTTTTAAGAGCGAGAGGGTATGGAATATGGAGCACAGAAATTTGGTAGGCTTTCATTTTAGCGCGTATCTTTACTAACACGTCCATATATGACCATAAACCGATCTGGG
>JACEEZ010010382.1:0-10260 GCA_016584305.1 Chionoecetes opilio | reverse complement strand
TGCCCTCCACCTCGCGCATGGCAGGGACGGTGGGATCTGGTAATACCCCTGTCTCATCTCAGTTTGGGGCAAAGTTATGACAGAAAAAGAGAGAGAGAGGGGGAGAGAAAAAGAGAGGGGGGGAAAAGAAAGAGAGAGAAAAGAGAAGGAGAGGAGAGAGAAGAGAGAGAAAAGAGAGAAGAAAAGAGAGAAAAAGAAGAGAAGAGAGTGTGGGGTCTAATCGAATCTATTGTATTTTTCATGCTTTCACACGTACAACATGTCTTTTTCTTATGCCCCTGGCCTACAGATGGAGGCACTGGAGGAGCAAGGAGGGAGGGGGCCGGGGAAGCCGTTGGTTCCAGAATATAAAGACTTGCTTGATCTGCTAAAAACCCTCCTGCGCAATACCACCCCCAGCCCAGACCACCACGCCGCCACACAACAGGACAAAAGTGTTCCCCTCAAGATAAAACCCCCGGTTCCTGCACGTTGGTTTTGCAGTCCTAAGACGCGCAGCCGACGGGGAGGACGGGGAGGGGGTTTTCAGTGCCGTTTCTACCCTTTTTGGGGGTCCTTTGCGTGATGTTGGGGGCCCCTATGGGAAGGGTTTTTGGGGGGGCCCTTTGGGGGAAATGCTTTTTGGGGGGGCCCTAGGGGAATGCTGTTTGGGGCCCTAGGGGAAAGGCGGTTTTGGGGGGGCCTAGCGAAATCGTTTTGGGGCCCTATTTTAAAAAACTTTTGGGGGGGGTTCCCAAACCCTTCTAAGGTGGTCCGTGGGCACGCTTGTGATTTCAAATGCTTTAAATCCGGTGCTTTTAAAAGGGGAAAAAGAGATACATTCTAATAAAAATACATTGGGGCCACTTGTGGTTTCGGGGGCCCTGTCAACCCCGTAGTTTTCCCTATAGTAAAAAACCGCCATAGGAGGTTGGGGAGTTGGGGGGGGCTGCCTTTAGGTGCTGGCTGGGGAAAACGTCTTTGCATACTCACAGTTTGCTGAGGCATTGAATATATGGATAATTTCTTTTTGACGGCGATGACTCCATGTTAAAGTTTTATGCTCCCCTACAAATGCCCCTGAGGTTTGGGATGGGAATTTTGTCAAAATACAAAAAATTTTAAAAATTTTTTTTCACAATTGATCACTGAAAGAATTTAAAAAAAACAGTGACCCTAAATTGAATAGAAAAATTTAGTACTTTTATGATGTTTACAAAAAAAAAGTATTCAAAAGATATCAAGATTCACCCCGGGGGGCACTAAAGCTGTGCTCTGTGCAGTACTCTGGAACAACGCTTTTGCTCTGTGCATACTGTGGGACACTCGTTGTGTCGTGCTACTCGGGGGACACAACGCTGTGCTCTGTGCAGACCGGGGGCACAAAAGCTGGCTCTGTGCAGTATCGTGGGACACTAACGTGTGCTCGTGCGTACTCGGGGGACACTAACGCTGTGCTCTGTGAGAAAACTCTTTGGGACACTAACCTGTGTCGTGCAGTACTGTGGGACACTCGCTGTGCTCTTGCAGACTGTGGGAAACACTAACGTGTGCTCTGTGCATACTCGGGGGGACACAACGCTTGTGCTCTTGCAGTACCGGGGACACAAAACGCTGTGCTCTGTCCCATACTCGGGCCCCACCGTGTGCTTGTGCAGTATCGGGGGACCAACGTGTGTTGTGCATATCGTGGGAACAAACGTTTTTTGCTCGTGCAGTACTGGGACATAACGTTTGGGGCTCTGTGCAGTAGATCGGGGGACACTAACGCGTGCTCTGTGCAGTACTCGGGGGACAACAACGCTGTGTCTTGCAGTATTTGTGGGACACTAACGCTGTGCTCTGTGCATCTGTGGGCACTAAGTTTGGCTCTGGCAGTACTCGGGGCACTAACGCTTTTCCTGTGCGTACTCGTGGGGACACTAACGCTGTGCTCTGTGCAGTACCGTGGGCACTAACGCTTGCCTGTCAGTACTCGGGGGACCTAACGTGTCTGTGCAGTACTCGGGGACACTAACCTGTGCTCTGTCATTACTCGTGGACCTAACGCTGTGCCGTGCAGTACTCGGGGACACTAACGCTGTGCTCTGTGCGTACCGTGGACCTAACGCGTGCTCTGTGCGTACTGTGGGACACTAACGCTGTGCTCTGTGCAGTACCCTGGGACCAACGCGGGTGCTCTGTGCAGTACTCGGGGGACAAACGCTGTGCTCTGTGCAGTACCGGGGACACTAAGCTGGCCTGTGCAGTACTCTGGGACACTAACGCTGTGCTTTTGGGGGCAGTACCGGGGACACTAACGCTGTGTCTGTGCAGTACTCGTGGGACCTAAGCGGGCTCTTTTTTCAGTACTCGTGGGGACACTAACGTTTGGGCTCTGTGCATATCGTGGGACACTAACGCTGTGCTCGGGCATACTCGTGGGACACAAAATTTGTCCCTTGTGCGTACTCGTGGGACCTAACGTGTGTCTTGCAGTACTCTGGGACACTAAGCTGTGCTCTGTGCGTACTCGTGGGACACTAACGCGTGCTCTTGCAGTACTCGGGGGGAACACTAAGCTGGCTCTGTGCATACCGTGGGACACTAACCCCTGGGGGCTCTGGCAGTACTCGTGGGCACTAACGGGGTCTCTGTGCAGTACTCGTGGGCCCAAAAAACCTGGCTCTGTGCGTACCCGTGGGACACTAACGCTGTGCTCTGTCATACTCGTGGGACACAAAGCGTGCTCTGTTTGGCAGTACCCGTGGGACACAACGCTGTCTCTGTGCAGTATCGGGGGACACTAACGCGTGCTCTGTGCAGTATCGGGGGGACAAAACGCGTGCTCTGGGGCAGTAAAACTCGGGGACCAAACCTGTGCTCTGTGCGTACTCGTGGGACACTAACGCTGTGCTCTGTGCAGTACTGTGGGACACTAACCTGTGCTCTTTGCAGACAAACAAAAAATAAGTACGCACTGGCTATATTTATATACTGTAATTATTTATATACTTCTGTTTTTTAACGTTCTTAGGCCGGGCGCCTCTTTTCTGGGAAAAGGGGTAAGCTGCTTCCGGAATCCATGCAAAATAAGAAAAGGGAAAATGTTTTTAATTTCTTAAACCCAGAACGAAATTTTTTAATCGTTATTTGGGTCCCTTAGACAAATTTTTAGTAAATATAAGCAATATTTTAAGATATGACCTGTTTTTAAACCCTTACGACTTTTTGGGTATATTCAGTTTATTTCGAATTTTTGATGAAAAACAGAAAATTTTTTATAGAAAAATAAAAAGATTAGGGGGAAAGGTTTAAACATGAAATTAAATTGGGAAAAAGGCCAAGACTCCTGAATCAGTGTTGTGGTACATAAGGGAAGCACTTTCATTTAACTTTTTTGGGGGAAAAATTAGTATAAAGGGAAAAAAGCTACATTTTTGTTATTAGGAATTTGAGCGAACAGTTCAATCAGGTATTTATTTTACAGAACAAGGAAATGTTATACCTAACAGCTGGGTAAAAATTGCCCCTCATTACAAAAAAATTTGGAAAATTTAAAAAATAGGGTTTTTTCACGTTTTTCCCTTCCAACTTCTTCTCGAAAATTTTTTTTTTTGTAAAAAGAGAAATGTGAAACTTGAGTCATTTTATTACTCATATCCTGTGCTGCAAGGAGTTGACAGTAACAAAAAAAGGGAAAAGCAAGGGGGACGCACGTTCCCTCCCGGAACCTTGCCCCCCCCAGGGGCCTCCACTGGCCATGGCTCCCTTTAATAATGCTCTAATCCCACCACTGATCTGATTTTGAATATGCCCTTTAGTGCATTCTATGGGGCCGGAGGGGCCCCCCTGAGTTCCACTTGCCTTAGGGGCCCCCTCAGGTGCCTCCCTATTGAAGCACACAGCCCCGCCACTGCTAACAAAAAATTCGTCTTTTGACAACCCACAAACTACGTATCAAAAAAAAAAAAAAGATATCCTACCCCAATCCTCTGCGACGCGGGGTAACGATTTCAAGCATTAACAACCCCTGTCAATATAAACTTTAACAAAAACACACAATAACCAGCACATTTAACTACATTTCTACTTTTAAGATTAGATAACTTTTACGGTCAAACAATATTGGTAAAAAGGGTCAACAGGTAAGGGCGTGGGAAGGAAATAAGGGAAAAGGTTTAGTGTTTCGAAGTAGTGTTAGCAGTGTTGAGCTGCTTGAAATCCGGTTCGGCGTCAGTTGAGAGCACCCGGGCGGGGGGGCAGGAAGTGTGGCAGGCACTGGGAGGGGAAGAGGGGGATTCTTGGCCAAAAAACTCTTATTATTTTGTTTTTTTTCATTTTCTGCGCGTAGGTATAGAGATGAGAGGGCGGGGAGTGATTGAGAGGAATGAGGTAGGTAGTGGAAGAGAGAGTGAGGATCTAGGCCCATTCTAGGGGGGGGGGCCATGGCCCCCCAAAAATTTAATTGGCCTCCCCAGAGGGAGTCGAGTTAATGAAAATTAAACCAACTTTTTTTTAATGGCTATGCCGTGGCCACCCCACACTAGATTGTGCCAACCTTGGCCCCCCAAATCAACTTTTCCCTTTTGGGGCGCCGTGAGTGGGAGGGGGGGAGGGGGGCTTACGTGTATTTAGGGGGTTTTTGTCCCCCCCCGCAAAGTAATGATATTTGGGCTTTTTATTTTTCTCCCTTTATGTATCGTCATATCAGCTATACCGTGGCGAGCAGGGGGGGCACGTGGCCCCAATAGAACCCGGAGCCAGGGGGTAGCTAGGTTTTATCTTGGGGGGCCTGGGGGGGCACTAGATGAGCCAAACGCCCTACAGCTGGGATTTTGGTGGGGCTGGGGACTTATTTTCACTTACAGTGCCAAAAGACCCCCCCCCTTGCTATTTGCTTTCTGCCAATATCAGAGAATATATTGAGTCTATGGACAAAAGGGGTTTTTAGATTTTACTAGGGTGTGTGTTGAGAACTGGGGGGGTTCATCCAGTTGCTGATGGAGAACGAAATAAAGCGTCAGACCAAAATTAAATATATATTTCCCTTATACAAAATAAAAAACATAATTGATACTGAAAATAAAAAAGGCAGCAGAATTTTTTAAAGCAGCAGGCAAAGAATTAATTTTTTTCCCACTTGAAAAGTGAAAATACTCCCCTTAAACAAAATTCTTCTGTTCTTGTGGTTTCCAAAAACTTATCAAAAAATACTTCTAAACAAGGGCTTTTAACTCGCCGTTTAAATTAAACGCAGCAAGTTTCCCTAATCTCTCATTGGCCATTGTATTTTTCAGTGTATTTTTGATTAAATTTCAGAGCAGAAAAGCTTCTCTCTGCTGAGGCTGATGACACAGGTAATAAAAAAATTTTTGGCCAGTCTGTAATTGATTGATTTAATCAAAAAAGGGAAAATGTCCCAACATCGGAGGTATATGGACTAGGCAAAGCATAATGAAGGGTCAGGGTCACAGAGAAAAGGTGAAACGGTGAGGGAAGGGGGGAAAGGAAGGAACTTATAGCATAGGGTTAGATCGAGGAAGGATGTTTATTTGTTGGGGAAAATCAAAAATTTGGGAAATTGTCGGGGGGTGAGTAGGAAACTCGGAAATGCCTTTTCATAGGGACAAAAATTCTCACAAAAATCAAACAGTGATTTGGGTTTTTCATTGTCCTTACTCCTTTGCGTTTTTCTAAAGTGTTTTGCAGATGTAGCTCATGGTTAAATCTTCCCCATTTCACGAAATGAGAATAATCCAGACTTTTCTCAAAAGAAAGAACTCCTTCTTTGTGGATTCAGTGCCTGTTTTCTTTCATAAGTTCACATGCTCATTACTGAAGCGCCTTTTTCATTTATGTTAAATAGATCTAGAATGGTAGAAGAAATTAAATTTGTGTTGAATCCTTAACACTGAAAACAGAGTTTGCTCCCTGACTGTTTTCCAATATAACAGTAACAACAAAAACCCGGGGGGTGGACCACGGGGGTATTTAAAAAAAACTATAGATCAAAATTTTAAACACGTTAAAAACTGATATATTTATCCCCTTTACGTAATGGCCACATCAACACAATTTACAAAAAATGTTTTTACCCATTATAAGGGACGAAAACCAAAATTTTAAATAATTTTAAGAAATTAGAAAAAAAGAATTTTATAACAACCCTTATATGAACAATCTCAGGGCCACAAAAAAAATTCGGGAAAAAAAAATTCTGGCGGTATGTTATTTTTTCCTAACCCAAAAAGCCCCCATTTGTAGACAGTTTTTCCCTTTTCCCCTTTGGGGATCTACACTTCTACACTCTGAAGTTCAAAACCATGGCTGCTGAGTTTCTCTCAACTTATCCCCCCAAAAACATCGGCAGTGGTCGCTGCCCTACAAGGCCCGAATGATCGGTCACTGACTTTGTGTTGTTATGTCGGTCCAAGAAAGCGTATAAGACACGTACAAGAGGGAGACACTACCCAAAAGAAGGGATTATAAAAATTTGAAGGAACTGGTGTGTGTAGTTTAGTTTGTTCGTTGGGGTTAAAAAATCAATAGAAATATATGCATTTAAATCAGACTCAGAGGCCCTGTTTCTTTCTTTCAAACAGAGGAAAAAAATTTATTGTATTTGGGTCGGGGTAAGTCTTAGTAGAAAAATTTTTCATAAAACTCCATGCATGCTCCCTCAGTCCTACCTAGTGGGAAAACGGTTTCCCCCACCAAACGGGAGCCGTGGGCCCGTGGGTGGGCCCTGGGGGCACCGGCTACTCGGGGGGGCACGTGCCCACCCAGCCCCCCCCCTAGCACCCCACTGTCCGGGGCCCCCCAGGTGCCCTCCCCCACTGGCCATGGCTGCCGTAATCGCTTGGACCTTGGGCTGACGTAGCACTAACCCTTTAATGGGCATCGAACCCCTAACTTCGCTTGTCATAGGCCGGTATTATTCTAGTTTTGCCCATACTCCCCCTCTCCCACAAAAAAAGATTTGGGGCCTGGGGGAATGCGGATATTTGGCTGGGGACAAAATATGCGTCGCAACCCCAATTTTTTGAGTTAGGTTGTTTAACAAAATTCCCCAGATCTAGGGAAAATTCATTGGATTTTCTGAGTCCAGAGACGTGTAAACCTGACGATCCTCACATAATGATAGTGCGAAACCCCCCCAACCCATGCTAGGAGGTTAGGTTAAAAATTTGGTTTCGTCAGGGTACGTTAGGTTTGATTTGGTTTGGTTAGGAAGGTTAGATTTGGCTGGGTTTTGGTTAGATTTGGTTAGGGCAGGGTATGTTAGGTTCTTTGGTTTGGTTCGTTAGGGTTTGGTTAGGTTTTATTTGCTTGGGTTAGGTTAGATTTGGTTAGTTTAGGTTTTCGGTGGGTCAAGTCCCCCCCAATTTTGGTTTAATTTTTGGGTTGGGAAATTTTTTCTAAAATAAAGGAAAAATTTCCCAATTAGGGATTTACCCACCAACTCTAAAAATTTTGTTTTCCGACGCATGATTTTTTCCCCCCTGAAAACCCCGCATGCCCACAGGCCCCAAACTTGTTTTGGGGGAAGGCAACAAACTTTTTATGGGCAAACTAGAAATTTCCTTTCTTTTTAAAGGCTATGCCATGGCCCCCCCATTTTGATCTGTGCAACCTTGGCCACCCCAGATATGAGTCAGGGGGCGTTTCTGTGGTGGGGGGAGGGAGGGGAGCTACGGGGATTTTAGGTTATTTTAGTCCCCCTGCAAAGTAAGGTTTTTTGCCTCGTTTCTTTCTACCTTACATAACGTCAGTCGCTTAGTCAGTGGCGTGGCTAGGGGGGGGGGGGGGGCACGTGCCCCCATGAGAAACCGGAGCCCCCAGGGCCCCCCACTGGGCCCTGGGGTGCCGTAAACAGCTTGAACCTGTGACTGACATATGTAATGCAATAATACCCTTTTTGTGGGGATCAGAATTTTCCCTGAGGTCACTTGCCGTAGGGGCCCCCCAACCCAAAACAGCTGTGCCCCCCTTTTAGATACCTAGACGCCATGCAATTAGCCCTTTAATCGCAAATTTCCCAAAAAAAAGAGAAAAAATCCGTCCTTGATCAATCCTGCCCCCTTACGGGTCCCCCAGCGGGTTTATTATTCCTTCAGACCTGACTCCATGATGTGTGGGTGTGTGGTGGCAATGGTTACACTGTTGTCATCAAGGGATGGCATCAATAAGGGCACAGGGACACCGTCCCAAAGGGATTTTCATCAATAAGGGCACAGGGGGCACACATCAAGGGATGGCTCAATAAGGGGAAGGACACCAGTCGAGGCATGGCATCAATAAGGGCAAGGGGGCCACAGTCAAGGCATGGATCAAAAGGGGACGGGACACAGGGGGCAAAATTTAATTACAAACAAAATCAACTATAAATTTCTATACAAAAAAACATAACAATGGAGCAGCTTTGATAATTATGAGAATCAAAATTCTAATAAGAGGGAGAGCAAACACCTTATTAGAGGAAGAAACATTAAAACTGAGTCAAGAATAGCATGACGGGATTTAAAGTGAACCCCCGCCGCCTCCCCCCCCAACAACAACAACAAAAGAATGATAAATAATACCATGAAAAAAGTATAAAAAGATAAAAATGATAATTTTAAAAGAAATGAAATAAATAAGAATAAACTATATGGGTTTATGCTATGCTTGTGACTATGATGTGGAGCCCAGGCCCGTTCCCCGGTGAATCCTAACGCTAACCAAAATTTTGTATTTCCGACCTGCCCATGGGCCCAACCAGGCTGTGATGGCAGACCTTCCTTTGGGGGCGAGGGGCGGGAGGAGGGGAAGGAAGAGGAGGGGAGGAGGGCCCCGAAAATGATATTAATGCCCGTTTCTAGGCACATACCATCATTGTACGTGGGCATTGTTCACTTTTTTTTTGTCCTAAATTTAAAACAATTGTCATGCCAGCTTGTTGTGATTGCAATGGGGTACTGTTGATTGCTTGATTTCCCGGGGAGTACAAGATCAAGGGAAAAATTTTTTACGAGTAGAAATGGAAAAAAAATCAACAATTACCACGAGCAATATGGTATGTGACTACGAAAACGACATAAGTCACAAAAAGAAAATGATGGGTGGCGGGGAGGTGACGCCCGGGGAAAACCCCCTAGAAAAGCCGCGCGTGTGTGTGTGTTTGTGTGGTGCTGGCCTAGGTATAAATTTTATATATATATATATATAAAATATATATTATATAATATAATATTTAAAATATTAAAATATATATATATATTATATATATATATATAATATAATTATATATATATTAATATAATAATTTAATATAAAATATAATATAATAGCTTATTTACTTAGTTGTTTTATGATTATATGTTGACGGTATGCCAACTATGCCTGAAACTTTTGCCCTCTATAATTTCAATGTCCGGCTAGTCCACAATCAAGCACCGATAGGGAAAGGTGTATTATGTGTGTGTGTGTGTGTGTGTGTGTGTGTGTGTGTGGGTGTGTGTTGTGGTGTGGTGTGTGTGTGTGTGTGTGTTGTGTGTGTGTTTGTTGGTGTGTGGGGGGTGTGTGTGTGTGTGGGGGTGTGTGTGTGTGTGTGTGTGGGGTGTTGTGTGTGGTGTGTGGTGGTGTGTTGTGTGTGTGTGTGTGTGTGTGTGTGGTTGTGTGTGGTGTGGTGGGTGTGTGTGTGTGGTGTGGGTGGTGTTTTTGTGTGTGTGTGTGTGTGGTGTGTGGGTGTGTGGGGTGTGGTTTGTGTGGGTGTGTGTGGTGTGTGTGTGGGTGTGTGTGTGTGTGGTGGTGTGTGGGGGTGGGGGTGGTGTGTGGTTTGTGTTGTGGTGTGTTTGGGGGGTGTGTGGGGGTTTTTGTGGGTGTGTGTGGGGGGGGGGGGTGTGTGGGGGTGTGTGTGTGTGTGTGGGTGTGTGTGTTGTGGTGTGGTTTGGGGGTGTGTGTGTGGTGGTGTGTTTGGGGTGTGTGTTGTGTGTGTGGTTGTGTGTGTGTGTGTGTGTGTGTGTGTGTGTGTGTGTGTGGTGTGTGTTTGTGTGTGTGTGTGTTTTGTGTGTGGGTGGGGTGTGGTTGGGGTTTTTGGGTGTGTTTGTTTGTTGGGTTTTGGGTTTTGGGGGGGGTGTTTTGTTGGTGGTTTTGGTTTGGTTTTTGTATTCCTTTTATCTATAGTTAATTTTTGGGTTGGGTTCCTGGTGGGGGCCTGTCCCTTGGGGCTCTTGGAACAGGGTTAAAACATGTCTTTTGGCATTATAACTAAATTTTAGGTCACTTTGAATGAGGGTTTTTTTTTGTAGTTGTCCCCTT
>JACEEZ010010381.1:0-13204 GCA_016584305.1 Chionoecetes opilio | reverse complement strand
TTTTTTCCCCCGCTTACAAACTTTTTTTTAAAATATTTTCTTCTTCCTTGTGCTTCCTTCTACATGCCGTGAGCTTAGCAAGGTCTTCGTGGCTTCTGTTGCCCTGTTCCAGTCTGGATTTCCGAATTTCTGCTCACTGGAACCTTCATCAGCGAGGCTCCAGTGAACCAAAATTACAGAATCCAGCCTAAAACACAGCAAATAGAACTAATTAATGGTTGGCTCTTTTCCCTCCGCCTTACCCCACCGCCTTCCCCTTTCCCCTCACCCTTCCCCTTCCCCTTTCCCCTCACCCTTCCCCTTTCCCCTCACCCTTCCGTTTCCCTTCGCCCTTCCCCTCCCCTTTCCCTCCCCCTTCACCTTTCCCTTTAACTTCCCCTTTCCCCTCTTCCTTTCACCCCCCCCCTTCCCCTCCTGGCAGGGTCCGGTGCTGCCGTGGCTGCCCTCGCTCATCTTCGGCATCGTGGCGGCGGTGGCGGGCGTGGTGACCCTGGCGCTGCGGGAGTCGAAGGGCGTGCCGCTGCCGGACACCCTGGCGGACCTCAACAAGACCACACCACCACCCACGCCACACACAAAGACGACGCCAATCATAAGTGAGTCGCGTGAGGCGTGTTACAGGTAACACAGCACTTCACCGTCATCGCCTTCATCCCCACAGGTAACACAGCCCTTCACCGTCATCGCCTTCATCCCCACAGGTAACACAGCCCTTCACCGTCATAGCCTTCATCCCCACAGGTAACACAGCCCTTCACCGTCATCGCCTTCATCCCCACAGGTAACACAGCACTTCACCGTCATAGCCTTCATCCCCACAGGTAACACAGCCTTTCACCGTCATTGCCTTCATCCCCCACAGGTAACACAGCCCTTCACCGTCATCACCTTCATCCCCACAGGTAACACAGCCCTTCACCGTCATAGCCTTCATCCCCAAAGGTAACAAAGCACTTCACCGTCATCGCCTTCATCCCCACAGGTAACACAGCACTTCACCGTCATCGCCTTCATCCCCACAGGTAACTCAGCAGCGACGGAACAACGCTGATTTTTTTATGTGTGTTATTCTGGATTCACATTTGTCAACAGATGTGGCGTTTTGAGTTCAGTTCAGTTCAGTCCAGTTCAGTTTGTGGGTCGGGAGTCTGGCCTTTTTTATCAGCCTCCCTAGTGTTTCTCTTCTTGCTGTCTGGGTCTTTAGTTAGTTGTCTTCTCTTATTCTGTCTTTTAATTATTTATTTTTCTTTCCTCTTCCTTTCCCTGGTCGTCCAAAAACTTTTGATTGTTCTTTTTACTTCTTCCACATTCCACATTGAGTCTCAACAGGAATGAGAGATTCATATCGACCCTCTCATTCAGTGTTATCGTTAATTCCATCCATTCCTGTCCTCCTGACTCTCCATGAACTATTCAGCGTCATTTCCGTACTCAAGACTAGACAACACAGGAATTTATAAGCTTGAGTCCATAAGGTGTTTTATCCCGGGTCCCGCAGGCTTTCCGGCGCTGGTGATGACCTTGGCGCTGGCGGGCAAGGTATGCATCAGCGGTGCCTACCAGATCATCTACGTGTACTCCTCCGAGCTGTTCCCGACGGAGGTGCGACTGCAGGGCATCGGCGCCGCCAGTGTGTTCGCTCAGCTCGCCTCCACTATCGTGCCCTTCATCACTACCTTCCTGGTGTGTGTGTGTGTTGTGTGTGTGTGTGTTTGTGTGTGTGGTGTGTGTGTGTGTGTGTGTGTGTGTTCTGTCTGTCTGTCTGTCTGTCTGTCTGTATGTATGAATGTATGTATGTATGTATGTGTGTGTGTGTGTGTTGTTGCGTGTGTGTGTGTTTACAAAATTGTATAGGCCTAGTCTCAGTTTATATATTCAAAGTAGATTCGTGTAGTCGTGTAGTCCTGTCTCCATATCTGCCAGGGGCAAATTTCCCTGAAGCAAGATCCATTTTATAATGTCACATTCCGCATTACAAACTTTCTTTTCAAATATTTTCTTCCTATCCTTGTGGCTTCCTTCTACAGTGCCGTGAGCTTAGCAAGGTCTTCGTGGCTTCTGTTGCCCTGTTCCAGTCTGGATTTCCGAATTTCTGCTCACTGGAACCTTCATCAGCGAGGCTCCAGTGAACCAAAATACAGAATCCAGCCTAAAACACAGCAAATAGAACTAATGTAATGGTTGGCTCTTTTCCCTCCGCCTTACCCCACCGCCTTCCCCTTTCCCCTCACCCTTCCCCTTCCCCTTTCCCCTCACCCTTCCCCTTTCCCCTCACCCTTCCCGTTTCCCTTCGCCCTTCCCCTCCCCTTTCCCCTCCCCCTTCACCTTTCCCTTTAACTTCCCCTTTCCCCTCTTCCTTTCACACCCCCCCCTTCCCCTCCTGGCAGGGTCCGGTGCTGCCGTGGCTGCCCTCGCCATTTTCGGCATCGGGGCGCGGTGGGGGGCGTGGGACCCTGGGCTGGGGGAGTCGAAGGCGTGCCCTCCCGGACACCCTGGCGGACCTCAAAAACCCCCACCACCACCACCCACGCCACACACAAAGACGACCCCCAATCATAAGTGAGTCGCGTAGGCGTGTTACGGTAACACAGACTTCACCGTCATGGGGCCTTCACCCCCACGGTAACACCCCCCTTCACCGTCACCCCTTCCCCCCGGGAAACACCCCCTTCACCGCATACCCTTCATCCCCACAGGTAAAACCCTTCCCGTCATCGCCTTCATCCCACAGGTAACCAGCACTTCCCGTCATAGCCTTCATCCCCCAGGTAACCAGCCTTTCACCGTCATTCCCTTTCATCCCCACGGTACACAGCCCTTCACCGCATCCCCTTTCACCCCCACGGGTAACACAGCCCTTCACCGTCATAGCCTTCCCCCCAAAGGTAAAAGCACTTAAACCGTCATCGCCTTCCCCCCCACGGGAAACACAGCACTTCACCGTCATCGCCTTACCCCCACAGGAAACTAGCGCGACGGAACAACGCTGTTTTTTATGTGTTTATTCTGGTTCACTTTTTGTCAACAAGTGGCGTTTTGAGTTCAGTTCTTCATCCAGTTCATTGGGGTCGGAGTCTGGCCTTTTTTTCACCCTTTTCCCTAGTGTTTCTCTTCTTGCTGTCGGGGTCTTTAGTTAGTTGTTTCTCTTATTCTGTCTTTTAATTATTTTTTTTTTTTTCCTTTTCCCTTTCCCCTGGTCGTCCAAAAACTTTTGATTTTTTTTTTACTTCTTCCACATTCCCTTGGTCCCCAAAAAGGGAAATGAGAGTTTTCATACACCTCTCTTCATGTTATCGTTTAATTCCCCCATTCCTTCCTCCTGACTCTCCCATAAATATTCACGTCTTTTCCCTCTCAAAACTAGACCCAGGGGAATTTTAAGCTTGATCCCTAAGGTTTTTTTCCCCGGGGCCCCCCAGGCTTTCCGGCCTGGGGAGACCTTTTGGGGCTGGCGGCAAGGGATCATCAGCGGGCCTACCAAACATCTCGTGTACTCCTCCGGGTGTTCCCGCGGAGGGGCGACTGCGGGGATCCCGGGGGGGGTGTGTTCGCTCGCTCCCCCACTATCGTGCCCTTCATCCTACCTTCCTGGGTTGTGGTGGGGTGTGTGTGTGTGTTTTTGTGTGTGTTGTTTGTGTGTGGGTGTTTGTGTGTTGTTTTGTGTGTTTCTGTCTGTCTGTCCTGTCTGTCGTCTTTTGTATGTTTAAAGTATTTATGTATTGTGTGTGTGTTGTGTGTGTGTGTGTTGGGGTTTGTGGTGTGTGTTTACAAAAATTTTATGGCCTATCTCATTTTTATATATTCAAAGTGATTCGTGTAGTGTGTAAATCCTGTCTCCTATCTCCAGGGGCAAATTTTTCCCCGAACAAGATCCATTTTATAATGTCCATTCCGCATTACAAATTTCTTTTCAAATATTTTCTTCCTATCCTTGTGGCTTCCTTTCAGTGCCCTGAGCTTAGCAAGGGCTTCGTGGCTTCTGTTTCCCTGTTCCCGTCTGGATTTTGGAATTTCTGCGCCTGGAACCTTCTCAGCGAGGGTCCGTGAACCAAAATTTCAGAAAACCGCCTAAACAAGCAAATAGAATAAAGTAAAGGGGGGCTCTTTTCCCCCCGCCTTACCCCCCCCTTCCCCCTTTCCCCCCACCCTCCCCCTCACCTTTCCCCCCACCCTTCCCCTTTCCCCCCCACCCTTCCCCTTTCCCTTCGCCCTTCCCCCCCTTTCCCCTCCCCCCTTTACCCTTTCCCCCTTTCCCCCCACCTTCCCTCCTCCTTTCCCCCCCCCCCCTTCCCCCCCCTGGCAGGGTCCGGTGCTGCCGTGGCTGCCCCCGCTCATCTTTGCATCGGGGGCGGCGGTGGGGGCGTGGGGCCCTGGCCTGCGGGATCGAAGGGCGTGCCCTGCCGGACACCCGGGGCCTCAAAAAGACCCCCCACCACCACCCACGCCACACACAAGACGACGCCAAACATAGTGATCGCGTGGGCGTGTTGGGGACTGGGTTTTTTTTTTTTATTTTATTTTTTTTAATTTTCATATCCCTAAAATGAAGACAATCCCCCATCTACAGCGAAATTAGAAATAAAGTCTTTCGGTAGTTTCCTGTATCTCGGGGCCTGGTTTACGGACGAGGGCAAAACTCAGTCTGCTCTTGCACTACATGATGTTAAAATTTCAGAATTACTGAATAAATTTTCTATTTTTTGTGCCTCAAACACTACTATGCTGTTTTTGTATAAGAAAAAAGTTTTTCATGCTGCTGTTTCGTCATCATTTCTGTACAGCGCCTCGTTAACATCGTTTAACAGGAACCCCAAATCCATAATTGTAATACAATATTTTGTTAAAATGTTTATTGTGGGTAAGAAAATACACGAGTACAAGCCTATGCTGTGTGGAGGCAGGAATCCCGCCAGTACAGTCTGTCATGGCCAAAATGAGACGTACATTTCTAGTAACGAAATTGCAGAATGTAGACATGGGTGAGCCATTTCATTATGTTTATGACCTTTGCAGTAGAAACAACACCCGCGGATTTCGATTCCTTAATAAAGCATTAGGTTATGATGAAAGTGTTTACCCATTGGAGAGATTAAAAGAAAATATTCTTAATAGCCCGAAACCGCCACTAAATTATGTAACATATAGGACATTGTTAAATCCTTCCTTGACAGTACATGAAGTTTAAGCAGCAAGGATTCATATATACCAGACTATACCCGAAGGTCTCTTACTAGATTACGGTTAATGTCTCATAACCTAAGGTTGGAAACAGGAAGGTGGAGCAGAACCCCCGCCAGAGCTACGGTATTGTACATTGTGCAGGACATGAGATACAGGACGAGCAACAGGTACTTTTAAGATGCCCCAAGGGGCTGACCTTCGCCGCAGTTTTAATATGCTAGACTTTGACTCAATGCAAAGCTTCTTTATGAATCACCATTATACCAGGCTGTGTGACTTTATTTACAAGGCATTAAAGGCACAGGAATGAATAATAATTAACAAGTATATGCAAGTTTTTGTGCTCTTGCTATACTAACCAACAAGTGCTTGTGGGCCCTTCGGACCCATGTATTGATGTTTGTAGTAGTAGTATATATTAGACAACATGTGATTCCAAACTCCAATCGTGTTGTTGCTGTCGTTGGCCCACTGGTCAAAGTGCCTCGGGGTATACCACGTTTCCGTGTGATTCCAACCCTATGTGTTCCGTGTGATTCCAACACACACACTCACACACGCACACAAAGGTCCATGAGTCTACTGAGTTTGTGGAATGCGGCAAGACGTTACCGCAGAGTTTTTCCTGTAATTTTAATACTCCTTAAGTTTTTTTTAGCCCAAAACCCCCTTAAAAATTATTCAATCGACATGGGACCAAACCGTTTACCACCTACGATTTATTTGCGATTTTTTGAGTCTAATCTCATCATATTGAATTTACAGTTTCGGCTACCCAAAACAGACAGACAGACAGACACACAGACACACGCTACTCCTATAGTATATTAGATTAACTAATTAACTGTTAAATGTGTTGCATGTGGCATGTTCCATGTGTTGAATGTAGTGCATGTGTCATGTGTTTATGTGTCATGTTCCATAGGCAAAATTTTGGTGAGGAAGCCGTAAAAAGCCGGCTTCTTGCAGCTTGCGTTTTCTGTTAACTCGAGGCACTTTTAAGAAGCCGGCTTCTTACGGCTTGCCCAGCTGGGCCAAGCCGTAAGAAGTCGGAGGAAGCGAGCCCTGGGCCCCGCTTCTCACGGCTTCTCTTGGCTTCATACGTCACGATACGTGACGTCAGAGAAAACAACACGGGGCGGTGTTGCGCGAATCTTATCAGTGCAAATCCTGTAGACCCCTCCATTCATCTATCGTATTTCACTAATTTTACAGCTTAACTGCTGCCCCGATACACGTTACAGGCAACATCGAGTCACTAGCTTCCTTGAGAACACTTACAAGTAATAATAGTTGATAAAATAATCATGATAAAAACCATACTCCTGACTGTTTTTGTCGTGGATAATTTAAGCTTTTGAGTAACTATTATTACTTGTAAGTGTTCTCATGGGAAGCTAGTGACTCGATGTTGCCTGTAACATGTATCAGGGCAGCAGTTAACCTGTAAAACCAGTGAAATAAGAGCGATGAATGGAGGTTTACAGGATTTCGCGCCTTGACAATATTTCGCAAACAGCGGGACAGGGAACTAGTAATAGAGTGAATATCGTCGTAGAAATAATGTAATTACAGATAACAGGACACAAATAAACACACAGATGTACATTCAAAAGCATGGACTTACCGTAAGACCACGTATAAGAATATACAAGGTACCGTAGATAACACTATATAGTCGCCAGTAAATTGCCACTGCACTAATGTCGCCAAGCACAATATATTACGAATTTTAGCATCCCTACGACTTTTATGTGCCACTGAAGACATGTAGTGTGATGTACATAATATAAACTACTGTGGATGCGTCTTCAGTGGCACATACAAATCAGTAGTAATGCTAAAATTCGTAATATATTGTGCCTGGCGACATTAGTGCAGTGGCAAGTGACTGGCGACTATAGTGTTATCTACGGTAGAGCAGCTGATAGGTATATATTGTGGAAATGACTACATTGCGTTTAATTCAGTATGTTTATGAGAGAAGATGTGTTGGATATGAGTTGAAGATGACAATTCGTCCATTGTGTGCACATTCACCTTTTTTTGGCATTAAATCAATCAATCATCGTCATTGTGTGGTTGTTTTGTTAACAGCTATCAGCTGTGATCGCCGAGCGGGCGAGCCCCGACAAGAAGCTGGCAACTGTCAGCCGCTCTGGCGAGGCACGCAAGCGAGAGAAGCCGGCAAGAAGCCGGCTTCTTACGGTTTCCTCACCAAAATTTGCCTCATGTGTTGAATGTGTTTGCATGTGTCATGTTCCATGTGTTAAATGTGTTGCATGTGTCATGTGTTTCATGTGTCATGTTCCATGTGTTGCATTTTGTGTCTGTTCCATGTGTTGAATGTGTCATGTTCCATGTGTTGAATGTGTTGCATGTGTCATGTTCCATGTGTTGAATGTGTTGCATGTGTCATGTTCCATGTGTTGATGTGTTGTTGCATGTGTCATGTTCCATGTGTTGAATGTGTTTGCATGTGTCATGTTCCATGTGTTGATAGTGTTGCATGTGTCACGTTCCATATGTTGAATGTGTTACATGTGTCATGTTCCATGTGTTTGAATGTGTGCATGTGTCATGTTCCATGTTGTTGAATGTGTCATGTTCCATGTGTTGAATGTGTTGCATGTGTCATGTTCCATGTGTTTTAATGTGTTGCATGTGTCATGGTGTTGCATGTTTTCATGTTCCATGTGTTGAATGTGTTGCATGTGTCATGCTCCATGTGTTGCATGTGTCATGTTTGCATGTGTCATGTTCCATGTGTTGAATGTGTTGCATGTGTCATGTTCCATGTGTTGAATGTGTTGCATGTGTCATGCTCCATGTGTTGAATGTGTTGCATGTGTCATGTGTCATGTTTCCATGTGTTGAATTTGTTTTTCATTTTGGTTTTTGTCATGTTCCATGTGATGAATGTGTTGTTATGTGGTCCATGTGTTTCATGTGTCTTATGTGCCATGTGTCTCTGAGTTAATGCAAGGTATACATATGCAAAATTTTTACTTGTGTGTTTTATTTCAAGGATTATGTGTTTTACCCTGTTTTGAGCGGTATTTTTTTCTATGTGTAAAATTAATGTATGTATGTGTGTGTGTTGTGTGTGTGTTGTGTGTGTTTTTGTGGTGTGTGTGTTGTCTGTGTGTGTGTGTGTGTGTGTGTGTGTGTGTGTGTTGTGTGTGTGCCCTAAGGTAGATACAAATCACACACTTCTACAGGTCACCAGAACAGCTCGTCTCTCTCATCAAGGACAGTGACACCAAGGACAAGGACAAGAACGGCTCCCTGGCGGCGCCCCTGTGACATGGACAACGGGTCACCTCACTCCCCGGCACTTCCTCAGAACGCCGCAATGTTGAGCAAAAGACAACGTTTACGACCAAGTGTGGAAGTTTGAGTTGTATTGACTTGAATATCCTTGATATACTAGAGAAGTATTGACCTGAATATTCTTGAGCCACTATTCTTGAGAAGTTCTCCAGACGCCGGGAGTGTGAACCAAAGTCAATGTTACCGAGTGTGGAAGTATTAACCCCTTGAGGCCGAACGTAATTTCCATTGTAATTTGGGTACCATAAGATACTTTTTGTGAATATAAGCCATATTTTATAGATATAACCTGTTTAGTATCCATGGTCCACTAGCGACTTTGGTATATTAAGTAAATTTTCGTAATTTTATGGCTAAGAAAAGATGATTTTTTTTTATAGTAAAGGAAAGATCTGGGGGTGAAGGGGTTAAGTTCACCTGAACTATAGTCTTTTGAGACCGACTTTTGAGGGTACATGGAATCGACACTCGGGTTTGGCCCATGTTTAAATGTAAAAAAAAATGTTTAAAAGGGCGGGAAGGTTGCTTCCCCCGTAAAACCCAATTTGAATCCCCAAAAAAAAACCCCAAAAAAAAAACATTAAAATTTTTTTTTTTTCCCAGGGGGAAATAATTAAAAAAACAAGTAAAAAAACCCAAAAAAAAACCCCCCCCCCAAACGGGTTAAAAATTTTTTGTTGGTGGTTTCCCCCCCCCCCCCCCCCCCCCCCAAAAAAAAACACCTTTTTAGTCAAGGGAACCGCTTTCCAAGAAAGTCCCGGGCGCCCCCGGGGGGGCGCGTGGGTTTTTTTCCAAAAACCCGCCCCTTCCCCCCAAACGGAAGGGTGGTTTAGCCGGGTTTTGGCCCCCCCCCGGGTGGGTTTTAACTGAAAAATGAATATAAAATTTGATAAACGGGGCCACACGGATTCTCCCCCGGGAAATAACAAGTAAAAAAAACCCCCCCCAAAAAAACCCCCCCCAAACCCCAAAAAAAAACCCAAATTAAAAATAGATATTTTTTGAAATTGGGCAATTAAAAAAATTTTGGCCCCCAACACCCCCACCCCCAAAAAAACCCCCAAAAAGCAAAAAAGTGTTTTTTTTAAAGTCGGAATTTACACCCAAAACCCAACCCCCCAAAAAAGCCCAACCCCCCAAAAAAAACCCCAACCCCCGGGAAACACCAAACAACAAAACCCAAAAACCCCCCCAAAACCCCCCCCAAAAAAAAAAAAAACAAAAAACCCCCCAAAAAACCCAAAAAAACAAAAACCCCCCCAAAAAAAAACCCCCCCCAAAAACCCACAAAAACCCCCCCAAAAAAAAAAACCAAAAAAAAAAAACCAAAACCCCCAAAAAAAAAAACACACACACACACACACCCCCAAACCCCACACACCCCAACACCACAACACACACCCCCCCAACCAAAAACCAACCCACAACCAAAACCCCCACCCCCCCCCAAAAAAAACCCCCCCAAACCCACCCCCACCCACAAAAACCCCCCCCCCCCCCCCAAAAAAACCCCCCCCAAAAAAAACCCCCCCAACCACACAAAAAAAAACAAAAACCCCACACAAAAAAACCCCCCGAAAAAAACGTTGATACAAAAACAGGACCACCCACCCCAACTAACCAAGTTTAGTTTAATTTTGGGGAAACGTTTTTTTTTAAAAAAACACAAAAAAAAAAAAAAATTTTTTCCGAAAAAGTTTGTGTTAAAATTAAAATGGGGGATAATAAAGTTTGTTTTTTTTCTTAAGGGGCATTTTTTGTTTATTTAAAAAACAAAGAAAAAAAAATTAAAAAACCTAGTTTTAAAAAAAAGGGGAATTTATTAAAAATAAAAAAAGAAAACCGTGAAAGGGGTTTCGTATGGTTTTTTTTTTCATAAAATTATTTTTTTTTGCTTATTTTATTTTTTTTGAAAAGTTTTTTTTTTTTTGGGATAAAAGGGAAAAAAGAGGGCGATTAGTGTTACTTGTTCCTAACAAAAAAAACCATTCCATTTTTCCCCCCCCCTTATGGATGGTCTTATGCGAAGGTGCTTTTATAACCGCAAATACGATACTTATTGGGGCTTCAGCGATGAGAGGGGGGAGGAGGTGGACTGTAAACTCCCCGATAGAGTTGTGTAAGAACGGACAGGAGTAGGTTTCAAAAACCCGATTTAAATTTAGTGGGGATAAGGAATTAGTTTCTTGAGGGATATATTGACGTTTTTTGATACATTGGCGTGAAATGGTGTGGGTAAGGATCAAATATTATTTTTGAGGCGTGTTTTTTTGTCCCTTGTGGGCGTGGACTGGCCCCTATAGTCTTGGGAACTTGAAGTGATCCCAAGCCGCCTCACCACGCTTCCTTCGCTGAAGTATTTTTTTAGAGACATTGAAACGAATACAAAAGTAATGCGAGTTAAGGAAAAACCCTTTACTAAAATTTTGTAAAAATTCATACAGGTAAAAAATGATCATAAAATGGGAAAAATTATTTTCAAAATAGTGTTTTTCATTTTTTTGTGGCTTACCTACGATTGCATTTGTTTCGGGTCACTTTTTGATGAGTTAAGTGCTGGCTTGGCACGGCTATTGCGACCCTCCTCAAGCAAAAAACACATACATATATTTATGGGCAAGGATCGAAAAATGACGAACCGCACAACAGGGCATCCTGTGTTTTTTCCCTTTGGTTTCATGCCCGAAAATTTCCCGCCTTCCCACCCAAACCAGACACGTGCAAAAATACAAATTTTCTTTCCCCACGCATTACCCATTTATTCTTTTGACCAAAAGTTCCAAAGCACGATTACCCCCACTCACCACGCCAACGCAGCGTTGGGCCCCCCGCCAGCTCGCTAGGGCTCCCAAGGAAGCTAAGGGATACTTTTATCTACTTCCTTGGGCTGCACCGGACTCTTAACCCCTTCACACCCAATCTTTCCTTTGCAATAAAATTAAAAATCAGACATACACTTCCCAAATCCTCTCACTCCCACCCCCCGCCCCCCATTCCCATCCAGGTGGATCCCCTAACACACTTGAGTCCAAAATAAACTCCACGCTTGAGTCCACATAACCACCTTCCCCCCAAGTCCACTAACCCCCCCACACTAGTCCACATAACCCCCCCGCTGAATCCACTGCAAAACAATCCCCCACCTTTTATCCCGGCTGCCCCGCCGTTAAGAAATCCCCTTAATCACCCCCCAGCCTTGAACAAATAGTCATAAAGAAAAGGTACAAAAAAAAAAAACTACATTTTTCCTTGTTACAGTCTTCTTTTTAAATCCTCCTTGTAAGTCCTCATGTGTTACCAACCACACCAATCCTTTAAAAAACCCCTGTGTGGCGTTTTCACAACACATACCACAAGTCCTTTAAACCCTCCGCGCGCGCTACATTTTCACAATACACCACCTCTACACACAGTCCTTTAAATCCACGTGGCTCCTAACCAGAGGCTACTGCTGCAGCAGGAAGTTACCTCAACCTCCATCACCGGCCCATCCCTGGCGATATATACATCCATCGCCGGCCCAACCCCTGGCGATATACCTCTATCGCCGGCCCATTCCCTGGCAATATACCTCACGCGTGGAACTTATCCAAGTCCCAGCCGCCCCCCCACCGCTGTTTTGAAGGAAGAACCAGCCACAATGGCGGTGGCTGGTTCTTCCCCCGGCACTACTCAAAACAGCGTAGATACCTCCTGCTGCGTCGCCGTCAGTCCCGACAGGCGCTCCGCAGGCCTCCTCGCTGGCCCCAAACCTAGCGACTATCCACCCCCTCTAACCTCTGTGTGCCCCGCACACTTCACGTGGAGCAGCTCGTCTTACCCACAGAGTTATACATATATATATATATATATATATATATATATATATATATATATATTTTATATATATATATATATATATATATATATATATATATATATATATATATATATTATATATTTTTATATATTATTATATAATATAATATATATATATATATATATATATATATATATATAATATATATATATATTATATATATATATATATATATATATATATATATCTATATATATATATATATATATATATATATATATATATATATATATATATATATATATATATATATATATAATATAATATATATATCTATATATATATATATATAATACATATATATATATATATATATATCTATTATATTATCTATATATATATATAGTATTATGATATATTAAGTATAAATATATAAATAAATATATATATTGATATACATATTTTTAAATATATAAATATAACATTATTTTAAATATTTTTAAAGTATATACATATATAATATATATATATAATATATCTATTACCTTTTTTCGTCAAAACTATAGTCCATTGTCTTACGTAAGCAACATTCAATGATATATAAAAATTAGTAAAAAATATAACCTTATATTTAACTATATATATTAGAATATTTTAAAATATCTATAACGATATATTAATCTCTAATCATATGATATATTAAAACGACATTAAACATCATTTCATTCAAATATAACATATATAAGCCTGTTATTTCAAGTATTTAATAAAAAGTCTAGAATTGTCAATCCTCCAATATAATATACGATTACATTTTTCTTCAAAAAGAAAAATTTGCTTATATTTACGTACTATTTGAATATAGAAGTCCTATACGATATTAATCTACAT
>JACEEZ010010379.1:0-16416 GCA_016584305.1 Chionoecetes opilio | reverse complement strand
AAAAGGTTTTTAAAAAAAATGCCCCCGGGGCCCCCCCCGGGGTGCCCCTTCCCCATTGGGCTCCCCCCCCCTTTTCCCCCGGCAGTCGAAGGTAGAGTTAATGGACAGGGCATAGTGGCAGTAATTTAAGTGCTCAAGTGATTAAAATTAGGTTTACAGGTACTTTTAACTCATACAATATAGTAAGTTGTGTTATAAAGTTTTTAAAAGTGATCCCAGTGTTAAAATGCGATGACCCCCCTAACCTTTTACATGTACAACAAGGCTAAAGCTCCCCTCCCCTTTGGATTACGGCCTGTGCTGCCCCTTTTCTTTGGTAAGTGTAGTTTTTATGTTTTTTAGTTTTTATGCTTTTTTTTTTTTTTTTTTTTTTATACCCACACGAGGGGGAAAATTGCATAACTGGCACTTTAAATAATGGAAAGGGGGCCAGACCCCTCTATCGTGCGATTTAAAGGCTTTTACTTTTACTACTGAAACACAGAGCACTCAGGCGTCACAGGCAAATTGGGGACATGCAGGTTCAGTAAAGCAACGCCACGGGGCAATGGAGGGAGCTGCACGGTGATGAAAAATCAGTATCCTAGGGCAAGTACCCATTATCCATTAAACAGCCATTATCTTGCTCTTTTCCCCCCATGATGGAGTATGTCTCACATTTGGGGAGATCCACCCATACAGTTTCCCCAAAAACGGGATTGAGTCAAAAGTTTTTTGTCTCATCAACCCCCCTCTGATGACTGTCTTAAATCTTAAATCACCCCCAGAATTTGCTTTTTCCTACTATTTTACCGTTATTTTCATGCTCATCCCCTTATAAATTTGCCAACGAGCCTCCCCCCCTCCCGGGGCCCGCTGCAAAAGCTTTTACTCATTCTCACCCCATTCTGTCCATCTTCCAAATGCAAGAGTTAATCAGATCTTTACTTTTTTATCCCTTTCATGGTAAACCGGGGAACTCTCTTCCTCTTTCTTTTTTTCCCACTTTCCTCGATTTAAAATTTTTTCAAAGATAGAAAACAAAACACCCCCCGAAATAAATTGGCACACCTCTCTTTTTTCTCTTACGTCTTCTTATAGGGACTGGAAACTAACGGGCTTATGTTACCTTTTTTTTTGTCCTTTGGGCCGTCCTTTGGATGTAAAAAAAAAAAAAAAAAAAAAAAAAAAAAAAAAAAAACATATGGTGAGTGGAGTGTATCCACTGGAAATAAGTTTATATGTGGATGATTAGTTTTTGGTCAAGATTAATTAGGGGGGGGAAAAAAACAAATTGATTTATGTTTTTTATAATTTTTTGTTACTTTAAACATATGGGGTTTATCATCACCAGGGGGGTTTGGTAAAGGAACTACAATGATTTTGGGGTTTCATTTCAGGGGTGTGGTTGTCAAAAATGATGATACCCGAAGAGGGTTTTAAACCCAATCTGTTGAACAAAAAAGCAAAAAAAGATCTTTGGAAAAACAACTTGGTATAGAAATTTAGCAAAAAAAAAACATTTTTGTTATAGAAGTAAAAGAAGTTTATGGTACTGAAGAATATCTTTTAAAAAATTATGTAAAAAAAGGTTTTTTACTTTGAAAAAAGGTTCACCAGGAAATAACCCAATTTCCCAAATTTATTACGGGGAAAAATCGGAAAAATTATCGGGGGAAAAGAACGTCACGTGATAAATGTTAGGGGCAGAAGGGAATGATCCCATGGGTTGTTCCAGTGTCAAAACAAGGTCACAGGTATGAGTTTAGGGTGGGAGCGAGATTTGTAGCACACACGGTGGGAGTAGACTCGTAGACCTGTCAGAAAAAAATTTTTTCCTTTTTTTATCCCCCCCTGAAAGGGTTTTCCCATGCTTTTTGCCCTGGAAAAACCCGGGAAAATCAAAACCCATTTTGAGCAAAAATGTCGGGAAAACCCCTTGCCTCTTGGACCCCAAGATATTAAGCCCGGCCCGAAAGAAAAAAGCGCAAATTTTTCCCTTTCCCGCCAAACTTTTTTTACATAAAACATAAAAAAAAATAAGGAAGATCCCAAGAGGCCGCGAGGCCAAAAGGGGGTATTTCCTGTCACCTAAAAACTACCTACACCCAAACCTTTTTCACCCCCCATCCATGAACCTACCCAGCCCCCTTTTAAAAGCTCCCTAATGACTCCCACTAATCCCTGTCACTGAGACCATTCCACTCTTCACCACCCTTTTGGGAAACCCAAATTTTTTCCCTATTTCCTTTTAAATCTACGCTTTTCCGGGTTTGAACCGTTACTTCTTGTTCTCCCCGGGTTTAAAAAAGCCGTAAAAAAACCCTTTTTCCCTTTTACCCTCCCCTTTTATTAAACCCCTTTTTACCCATTTAAAAAAAACTTCTATCAGATCGCCCCTTACTCGGGCTTTCTCTGAGTGAGTGTTAATTTTAAAAACTTAAATTTTTCCTCTCAAACAAAAGTTACGAAACCCTTGTTCTTTTTGGGTTTCCCCTTCTTTTGCATTTTTTCTAACAAAAATTATCCATCCTGTAAATGGAGACAAAATGAACTGCATAGTCTGGGTAAAGGCCCTTTTGATTTAACCCAGAAAAAGGGCTTTAGAATAACTTGGGCACTTTTTATTTTTAAACCACTTCTGGTAATAAAACCAAATTTCCTCTTTGCTCTTTTTTGGGGCCCAATACATGTTTCCTGGGTCGGGGGGTCGGGGCTCACCCTCACCCAAGATCTTTTTCACCTTTTGATTTTTTCAGCGAACATTCCCTTATCTATTACCAGGGTTTTTTCTACCAACTTTCATAAGTACTTTTTATAATAAAAATTTTCCCATCTGCCACTGATCCCCATCTTTAAAGGTTTTTAAAAAGTCTCCCTGAAAATAGGGTTTACGTCGGGACGTAAACCAAATCCTACCAACTTGGGTTTTCATCAGAAAAACTTCCCTGATATCACTGCTAACCCCAACTATCCAAGTCTTTGTTTGGAAATCAAAAATAGAAGGGGCCCAAAAAAGGGACCCTTGGGGAAACTCCTTGTTTCCCCGAGTTTTTGTTCCCAATTGGGAAAAGGAACAAAAAAATTGGGTATCAAATTGAAGCTTTTTTAAATTTATTTCGGGAAAAAAACAATCCAAGTAAACTTTTTCCCCAAAAAAAAAGACCCCCTCATTTTCCAGAAAAAAAAAAAATTTTTCTAAAAAATTTCATAAAAATTTTCTTTAAATTACAATTTTTAACATCAAAAAAGGTGACAAAAAACCCCAAAAAAAAACTATTTTTCAAGGGGCAGAAAACTTATTGTCTATGTCAAAAAGGAAATTTCCCCATTCATTTTTTCAGATTTTGCTTCTTGAAGCTATCAAAGCGCTCCCGGTTTATTCCCCCAGTTTGAAGAAGGTCTTTTTTTGCTGAGAATCTTTGGTAATGATTTTTGGCGAAATCATTTAATCATCTTGACTCCCCGTCAGCAATGTCATTCCTACTTTTAATTGTGAAAATTTTCCGGGGCCTTGTTTGTAGTCATCCCCCTTGGCCATGCCCGCCACAGGTTGCAAAAACCCAAGTCATACTCAATCCCAAGGGGTTTTGTCAAGCAGAAGATGACTCTTGGCCCAAAACTAAAATCAGCCAAAAGGTCGTTTTGGCTGAAAAACCTGAGGGAACATGGGTTTTCCCTCGTTTTGAAGCTATCGGGCTTCTCAGTGGCATGCAGTTGGGCAGCAATGTCCTGTTCTCTTTGTCACTGAGTCGGCTCCCAAAAAGAGAGCGAACGGCACAAACTCCTGTTTTCAGGTACCATTTGTGGTTTTTCAATTTTTTGTAGAAATTGCCTCAGCAATCTCTGGTTTTGTTCCTTAAAACTTCACATGTTTCAGAACGCAGATCATTTGCGGGGAGCATCTGCAGAAGGGTGAAAGTTTGACTTTCCAAATTGGGTGTATAAAAACAGTCCTGGGAAAGGGTTTGAGGCTTTCCCAGCTTCAAAAAGGGTTTCTTCTTCGTACTCCGCTCCCTCAGAAAACTTTGAACATTTTAATAGAATACAGGTTCGGGCCACCCACCTGGCCTGATAAATTGGCCCCGGGAGGGACTCCAGGGTTCCGCGGGAAAAGGGTGTCTAAAAAGGGGACGATCAGTGAAAGCTCAGCCATCTCACGGTAGCCCAGCTCTAGGAGGTTTTCTCCAAACTCAGGATTTTCCTGTGTATTTTTTGCACTCTTTCTTCTTTTTTTTTCCCCCCTTTTTGTCGGAGGACGGGGTTTGTGGGGTTGTCTTGTAAAGATCTGCCCAAAAAGGGCCTTTAAAGGGCTTAAACCCAAAAGGTTTCTTGGGCTTTGGGACCTTCCCAAACGATTCCCCCTTTAAAGCACCAACCAGCACTTTCGAATGTGGTGTCTGAAGGCCAGGTAAAAACCCCTTTCCCTGAAAGCTGTTGCCCAAAAGTTTGGGAGCCCCCCCCCGATGTACCCCAAAGTTGCTGGCCGTTTTTTGTCAAACCCAAGGGAAAGTGATCACTCCAGAAAAAAAATGACTGTGATGTTTTCGAAAAAGGGACAATAGAGTTTTTTTTCCACGAAAATATTTTTTTGGGAGTTTTTGGGTCCACTTTTTTTTGTGTAAAAGATTGTAATTTTTTGAAATTTATATAAAAATTTTCAAAAAAATTTGTTTTTTTTTAGGGATATGATGTGTTTTTTTTTTTGGGGAATTTGTTTACTTGGATTTTTTTTTTTCAGAAATAATTTTAAAAAATGCTTAAATTTGATCCCCCAAATTTTGTTGTTCATCCCAATTTAAAAAAAAAGTCTCAGTGTAAAAAAAAAGGTTCGGGCGGAAGGAAAAATTAGGCCCCTTTTCTAATGGGGCGGGTTTAAATCTGAGGTCCAATGAGGCAAAGGTTCCTGACTTTTTTAGAAAAAAAATGGGGGTTTTCGGCTTTTCCAGGTCAGAAAGCGGGGAAAACCTTGCAGGGGGTAAAAAAATGGGGAAAAAATTTGTTTTCGGAAAGGTCTAGATTTGAGGCGGGGGGCATTTCGCAGAAAAGTTTTCAATGGTTTAGGGGACTTCCTGTGCCGAAGATTTGTAGTTCCCGGGGTAAACACAAGCGACTAGCTTCATCAGCGATCGCCCACTCGTTTTTCCCTTATACAAACTTTCGTCCCTTTGGCAGGCATGGTTTTTGGTTTGGCCGGTTTATGTTAAAAAGGGGGGTCGGATGGCAAAAAATATCCATGGTGTTACCGGTTTTTTTATGGGAAAAAGAAATATACTCCCTTTTGTGCCACAATTTTATAGTTTTTTTCAGCATCAAGGAGAAATATATTTCCCCCAAACTTTTGGGAAAGAAAACATTTCCCTTTGGAGGCTATAAGCCCATGCAAGAGTAGAGCATACTTTCAAAATATTATTACTTAAAAACCCCAATGTTAAATTTTTATTATGGCAGAGATATAAAAAAAACTTTTGGGTTTTATTAGTGAAAACCTAAATTTCAACATAAAAACACTTAAGATTACCATTTTGGGTTTTAAAAAAAAACATCAAAATTGGTGCTATACCCAGTTGCCCCGCAAATTACCTACCCAAAATAAAAATTTTTATCCATAAATTTATGGATTTTTGGGAAATGGGATCTAAATACTCTTTTCATTTTCCCCATAAATGTATTCTTTTCCTTTTATACCTTTTTCTAAGTAGTAAACGAGATATGGAAGGGTTGATAAAACGAATTTTTAAACCCGGGACAACTATCATTTCTTAAAATATATACGACAAAAAACCCCTTTCATGCTCGCGGGGGTTAGGGAACGACCCCCACCCGGGGAGTATATAAACCCGGGGAGCATGACATAAGTCATTCTTTTAAACCCAGTTTTTTTTTTTTTTTTTTTTTTTTTTTTTTTTTTTTTTTTTTTTTTTTTTTTTACATCAAAAGGGAAAACCGGGGCCAAGGGCAAAACAAAAATGGGAACACAAAGCCCGTTTAGTCGCCGTCCCTTAAAGAAGACAGTAAGAGAAAAAAAAAAAAACGGGGGTTTTGGGCCCAAAATTTATTTGGGGAGGTTTCTTTTTTACTCTTCTTTTAAAAAAGATTTAAGCCATGGGGAAAGGGGAAAAAAAAATGAAACAGGAAGAGATTTCCCAGATTTTCCCCAGTGAAAGGGATAAAAGAGTAAAGATACTTTTAACCCTTTTTGCATTGGAAGAGGGGACAGAATAGGGCTGAGAATGAGTGGGAAAAGGCTTGTGCAGCGAGGCCCGGGGGGGAGGGGGGGGAGGCACACGGGTTACCCCAATTTCAGAAGAGCGGGTGAGCATGAAAATAAGGGAGAAAGAGAGCAAGAGAAGAAAACATTGCGGCGGGTGATTTAAAAGTGAAGACAGTCAGTCAGAGGAGGGAGGGGGATGAGACGAAAAGTTTTTAAATAAAAACCCTGTTTAGGAGAGCTGTATGAGTGGATCCCCCCAAACATGTGAGACATACTCCTACATGGGCGGATAAGGCCCTGTAGGGGAGAAAGAAATTTGGGGGGGAGTGGGAAAAAAGAAAAAAAGGGAAAGAAAAAAAAAGAAAAAAAAAAGAAAAAAAAAAAAAAAGGGAGGTTAAAAACCCCGCGAGTAACAAATCCGCGAGCCTGAAACCCGCGAGCAGGAAGGGGTTACTGTACTATTTTAAGTTTTGAAATTTAGGGGGGAAGTGGTTTAATACTACACAGTATACTGAGAAAAAAAATAATATAGAAAACGTAAGTGGTAACGGCGGGTAGGGGACCGTGCATTTTGCGTCCATTAAAACCCAATGACTGCGCAGTCTCTTCCATCTTCCCCCCAAGGGACTTTGGAAGAGCTCTTTGTAAAGTCTTGCCAGAGATTTTTTTTTTTCAAAAGTTAAATTTCCCTAAAATGTATATCTTTACAATTAAAATTATGACATGATTTTTTTTAATTTTAAATTTTCTTATTAGGTTTTAATATGGGTTTTTACAGAAAAATTTTAGCTTTTCCCCCATACCTCCTCCCTTACCCCAAAAAGGCTTGGGGCTGTGGGAATGCGGGGTTTTTCCCGGGAGGGGAAACCAAAAAATGCGGTCAGAAAAGGGATTTTTTGGATTTATGTAGGGGTCAAAATTCCTAGTTTCTAGGGAAATTACCTAACCTCCTACGAGGTGGCTCCGCCCCCCCTCCCCCCTCTTTAATCGAACCAAAATCAAAACCCAAATTTAAGCAAAAACCTAGCGAAGGGGGTTTGGACCCCCCCGAAAATTTAAAAATCAAAACCAAACCCTCTTAAAAGGGGGGAGGGGTGGCCCTGGGTTTAAAAATTTACTTTAGGGGCCCTTTTTGAAGTTTTATTTTGGGACAATTTAAAAAAAAACATTTACTTAATATGTCATGTTTTTTCCTAATGGAGATAGTTCAAATCGGGAATTAGGTTATTTTTATTTTAGAGGTGGGGCCGGGGGGTTTAAAAGAATTTTTTAAGAAATGGAAGGGGAAGAGGCAAAAATTCGATAAATGGAGAATATCTAATAACTTAGTTTTGTTTGAGGATTTTGTACTTAATGAGCGAATCGACGGGAGAGTACAGCGGGATAATTTTAAATTTGCACAGAGAAAGCCGGGAAAGTGTATTTAAAGTGAATATGAAAAAAACAAAGGGTGTTGTTAAAAAATTACATACGGACCATGAAATTAAAATAGTTTGATAAAAGTAATAAAATTTGTGTACCAGGAATACGTACTTTTACTTAGGACGGAAAATTGGTGCAAGTTCAGATCATAAAAAAAAAAATTGAAAGAAAATGGGGAGGGGAGGGGAAGTGTTTTTGGGGGTAAACAACACAATGTTATAAAAATTTAAATCTTCCATTTATAACGAAGGGGAAAGGTATATCACCCAGTGCATTTACCTGTACGGGCATATGGCTAGCTAAAAATTTGAAGTTACGAAAGTCCGGGAAAACAAAAAACTTCAAAGTCCCCAAAAGGGGAAAAATGGAGGGGAAATAAGTTGGGCATAGCATGGACAGATAGGAAGAGAGCACCATGGAAGGGAGCAGACCAAAGTTAAAAAAACATCCTGGGGAACAAAATTTAAAAAAAAAAAATGGATATGGGGGAGGAAAAGTCATGCGGGCGAAAAAAAAATTAACACTGGGTTAAAAAACAATTTATTTTTCGAGGGTTTTTTTTTGCTGATTTAGGACAATTTTTATGTTTCTGAATCCAAAAAATAAAATTAATTTTTCTCAATAGGTCAACTTTTTGATTATCGCCAAAATGATGCTTTTTTACGTTTTTGGGTTTTCAGTTTGCGTTTGGGTAAAAAAGTTCCCCCTGAAAAGGGAATGTTTTTTCACGTTTGACGCACCATGGTTTTAGCAAAATAATGTAGAATATCAACACTTACAATTGTAGGTTTGTATTTCGTTGCGTAGCCCCCCCCCTTTTAGGGCCCCTTGAAGGTGGAAAAAGGTTTTTTGGTTTAAAAATCAGCGATTTTGAAAAGGGAATCAGGCTTAAAATTTTTCCCAAAAAATTTTTGGGGCTCCACTTTTAAGCTTGGGGGGGTAGAGGTGTAAATGGAGTGGAGGGGTTTTCCTTTAATGATGGCCCAAAAATTTTTATGGGTTTAATTCGGGAGAATTTCCTGGCCAGTCATTATTTCCCCCAAACTTGCAGGCATCAAGCCACTGTATAAATTCCCGGGTGTGTGGCAGGAGGGTCCATCCTGGTTTGGGAAAAACGTGCCTGTGCTTTTCAAAAACAGGCCTCCAGGTGGTCATTTTAAAAGATCAAAAAATTTTCACCATTTTTTTAACAGTTTTGGTTTTTTTGGGAAAATAAACCCAAGTTCCCCCCAAAACCTGAAAAGTAAAGCAACCCCACACCATTAAACTGGGAGGGGGGTTTGTGGTTTTTTGTGTTTTAGCGAGGCCCGGTTTGGGGGGGGAAACCCCGGGGGGACGGTTTCAATTTTTTTCTGGTCCTCCTCCAAACCCCACAAAAAAGTGCTTTCTTCACTCCACGCAACCCGCCCCCACTTGTCGAGAGGCCAAAACCCCTGTATTTTTTGCCCAAAGTGAAAACCTTTTTTCCTTTGGGGTCATTTTTCAGTAGCTTATTCCGCGGGCCCCGGGAACACCGTAGCCCAAAGGGCACGTTTCAACGTTTCCCGTACAGTACGAAGCACAAAATTTCCAAAGAGTATGATTTTTCCCCCTTCAGTTCTCGGCTGTAAGGCTAGGAATTTGGGATCAAGCTGTGCCTTAACAGCTCCTGGTTCTGTTACATGTTTTTTTTTTTTTCCCAGGTTGTTTTTTTTTTAAGAGCGGGGGATTCAACCCCTCCCCCCCAAACCCTTTTAAAACGGGGGATCAAATTTTGCAATGTTCTAAACTTTAGTCCTTTAAGGGTTGCAAAATTTTTCCATTTTTGATCCCAGCCTTGTTTAAAAATTTAATGATTTCTTGAATCGTTTGTTTTCCATCCGTAGTTTTCAACCCCTTAGAATCCGCAAAATCAGGCAAAAAAAACGGGATTAGGGGGAAAGCCCGGAGGCTTTTAAGTTTAAAAAACATGCAAACTGTCAACCGCCCATTTGGGGGGGAGGAGAGGGAGGGGAAAACCCCCCCTCCCAACCGGTGAGTGTGCAAGATGATGTACGTCGCTGTCAGACATACGATTCATGATTTGCATTTTCGTATAGCTTGGGGGAAACAAATTTTTAAAACTGCGCCCGGGAAAAACTCGATGAACGGTTTTTTTGGCGCCAAGATCATTCCCCGGGAAGCCTGTACCCGACGGGATTTTCTTATATAATATGAAATCGCCCCCCGTTTTTACAAACCCCCGTACTTTTCAGTAGATAAAATTCCCCAACCAATAATTTCCCCAATTCAGATTTGTTCCAAGGGTGTGGTCCTAAACAATGTCACCGACCCAGGAATTTTTCGGAATACGATCCCCGGGTTTTACAGTCCTCTGGGTTTCCCTTTCCCCTTTTTTCTCTTCAACTTTTTCTTCTTTAATTTAACACTTTTTATTAAAATCACTGCAGTACTCATCCCCTTTGGGATACCTTGTGTGGTGTTTTGTGATTTGCTATCGTCTTTCCGATAGGCAGACCCCCTTTTTTTGATTTATCGGCCTAGGATAAATGCAGTAGCCCTAGAGGGGTGTACAGATCCCCGGTAACCCCTACCCAAGCACTGATTTAAATTTTTTCATCGTTGAATTATATGCAAAATTTTTTCTTTTTTTCCTTTTAAAAAAAACGAATTTGAGTGGTTTTCATATTTCCAATTCTTGATTTAAAATAGTATTTTTTTTGCAGGGGGAATGAAATGGATTTGGCCAGGAAAATCCCTTTCCCAAAAAAAAACCCAATGATTTGTACATTTTTCGGCAAAAAACACCGTTTTTCCTAAAGGAATCCCCGTCACAAGTTTCATAAAGCGTGCTTTTCCATATTATTTTGGGATGAAAATTGGGGCCAGGAAAAAAGCTTGGGCCCCCACACATGGTATGCAAGAAAGCACCGAGATCTGCGCGTTGGACCCAAGGGGAAAAAAGAGTTGTCTGAAAATTTTGGGAAATTTAATTTTTTGGAGGGGGCCCACAAACCATGGCACTGGGGCTTTCCCACTTTCTTTCGCTATTGATTTTAATGGGGTCAACAAAAAAAGAACTGGAAAAAGCCTCAAATATTTCCCAATCTTGAATCATTTACGGGCGTAAATGTAGGGTCTTTTGATGAAATTCCAGTACCCGTCTTTTGGGGGAATTTCCGACATTAGTGAAAGAAAAATTCCTCCGTGTTGAAGAAAATGAAGAAAGGGTTTTTGACAATGATTTCTCCCCCACCTTTTTCCAAAAGGAGCTAAATGATCTAGTTCGCGACCCGCTTGGGCAAAAATTCCCCTTTCCGGGAAATGTTGGCATCCAGATTGAAAAAAAAAAACTCCTCTCTGACAGTGCCGCATCACTTTAACCCAAAAAGACAAAAAGAGTAAACCTCCCCTTTTTCTCTTTAAAAGAAGGACTTGGTGTACGTACGATATTGCGCAGCTTCTGCCCCAAGCTTGGGGGTGCCACAGTACCAACCCCAAAAATTGGGGAGGGCGGTTTATTGACAGCTGCAAGCCCATCGTTTAAATGCGTTTTGCTGCACCCCCCCCCCCCGGGAAAACCCCCTTTTCCCCTTTTATCCCTCGCCTCACCGACTACCCCTGAAGCGGGATGAACGGGGAAAATACGCGTGGAGGGAAAAAAAAATTTTTTTGATCAGCATGAGTGGTTGATTTTGGGTTGACTGAAAATGGTGAACTTTTTGTTTTTTAAACAGTTCGGGGTTTACCAAAATACCGGCCTTTTTGTGAGGGGGGATAGTAGGGACCCAGTCAGCCCTTACACGAAAAAAGGATTTGGTTTTTTGGGGGAATTTGGGGCCGCAGAGCCAAAGGGAAATATAAAAAAAACCCTTTTTTTTTTGGACAGAGGGGCCCGGATACTTTTTCCCCCCGCTGCCCCCCAAGTCGGCTTTATCAAAACAGTTCAAACCCAAAGTCCCGGACAAGGGGTGATGGCTGTTAAATTTCTTGGGGCCACGCTTTTCCCGGAATTTACCCGGGGAAGTTGAAAAACTGGCACTTTGCGGGCCCCAACCCCCGCAAACTAAACAGAGATCCAGAGTTGAAAAAAATCAAATGACGAAAAATGGAACTGGAAGCCTTTGGGAAAGGGTTTTGTTTTTGGGGCGGAAGAACTTTTTTGGGGAAAAAACAAGGCCAGGAAACTACGCAGAAAACTTGTCACCAATATGTTACGCTTTCCGAAAAACCCCGGATGCAAACCCTGAGCGCAAAATGCATTACTTATTCCCCGCATTTTAGATCGGTTTCCTGAGAAACTGGGGGCAATTTAGCGACGAGAAGGGGGGGAGAGATTCCATCAGGACATGAAATTGATGGAGACCCGGATCGGGGGCGATGGGGGGTGCCCGGTTAAAGAGGCGGGTTACTGTTGGGAAATCGGGAAAAGACATCCCTGCCCCTGAGCATTCTAGGATTTTGGAAAAAAACGCAAGTTCAAAACCCTGAATTTTGAACAATGATGACCTAACATCCCAAATTTTCATGTACGTATTACCCTTTTTCAATGTTACATTCAAGTACACTAAACAATTTTGTAACATTTAATTTAATTTAAATTTTGCTAGAAACGATTTTTTTTTTTCTTAAAAACCTATTTTGGAAGAGAAAAAAATTAACAAAAATCAACCGAAAATGTCACAAAAATGTAACGATTTAGTCAGAGATCGGATTTTTTTTAAAACAACTTAGCACAAAAACCGACCCGATCAAGGAAAAACGGATGCCATTTTCGGATTCAGCGGTGCATAAATTTTCCCAAAAACAGTTTAAAAAAAATTAGACGACTTAAAAAAAAAAAAAAAATTTTAAACCCCGTGGAATAATTGGGGCTGTTAGAGTAAAAGAATGGTAACCCCGGGATGAAAAAAAAGGCAGGGGGAGACAGAGAACTAGATGGAGAGATGAAATAGGAAGTTTTTCTGGAGGGTTTGCCCGGGCAGGGCAGGGGTGTGATAGAGATGAGTGGAGGGAAGGGGTTGGGGGGGCCATTTGTCCGGGAGTGGACCATTTCCGGGAGATAACACATAGTCGCCACCCGCACTGATGTCGCCAGCCCCCATATATTACCATTATAGCATCCCCTATTGATTTGAATGTGGGCCCCTGAAGATGGGTAAACAGTAGGGTTTTAAACATGACTGTATAAAAATTTCCCGGTTTTAGAGTTGTTTTTTGCCTTGTATCTGCCCAAATATAGATACCTTTCAAAAAATTTATTTTGGTTTTTTTCGGGGCGACGAAAACGCCGGGAAGACACTCAGAACATAAAAAAATAGCGGCACCTTAGGGGAGCCCGTTACCAAAAGTCGCCACCGGTTTTTTTTTTTTTGGGAATTTTTTTCAATTTTTAGCCCTAAAAATGGGGACATATGAAGAATAAATTTTACACAGATAGCCCCTTCTTTCTTTCCCGAAATCCCGGAGTAGAAAGTAAGTATTAAAGCCAAAAGCGGCTGTAAAAAAAAAAGAAAAGTTTTTTCCTGGGACTTTAGGTTATCTACGGTTGGTAGAGGGTGATGGGTGATGAAGATGATGTTGAGGGGGGGTTTTGGGTTTTTAAAAGATGATATCAAGAAAACAAAAAAAAATGTTCATAACTAAGGCCCTGCAAAGCGGAACCCAAATTTTTTGGGGGGGGAAAAGGGGGGGGCGGGGTGAGTAAAATAAGAAAAAAATAATTCCCGGGAAAATTTTTTTTTAAATTTTCCCCGACCGTGAACCCCAAAACAACTTAGCTTTAAAAATATAAATGAAGGTTTTAAAAAGTTCCCCCCAAAAGTATCAAGGCATCCCCCCTGTGATAACCCCTAATGTCGCCAGGGGCAAAGTTTTTTTTTTTATATTTTCAGACCCTCTGGTTTGGGTTAATACTTTCATTGGTTTGGGGGGGGGTATACCCAATGCGGCCGCGGCCCCCTGCGGCCGGCCACGGCAAATATAAGTAATTTTAAAGGGGTTTTAGTGAGGGTTTGGTTAGTAACTTTTTTGGGGGGTTTTGGTAGGGTTAGGTTGGGAACTTTTAGGGGGGTTTTAGTGAGGTTAGGTTAGTAACTTTTAGGGGGTTTTAGGGAAAGGGTTTGGTTAGTAACTTTTAGGGGGGTTATATTTAGGTTTAAATTTGTAAATTTTAGTGAGATTAGGTTAGTAACTTTTAGGGGTTATAGTGAGGGGTTTGGTTATTTAATTATAGTTAGGGTTTGTAAAATTTTAGGGGGTTTTTGTGAGGTGAGGTTTTGAATTTTTTTGGGGGTTTTAGTGAGGGGTAGGTTAGTAAATTAGACATATTTTTATGTTTAACATATAGTTATATATGATAAAAATTTTAAAAAACCCAAAAAAAATACGTATAAAAATTTGGGGGTTTTCTCCCCGCGACTGCCCTCTAATATGGGATCCCTATGGGCGGCCCCATTGGGTGGCCACCCTTACATTTTACATCCAAAGATTTTTAGGGGAAAATTAGAAAAAGGCTATCTGGTCATTTTATGTCTTCAAACTGGGATCCCTATTATTTTTATTTAAAAGAAAAATTTCAAAAAAAAAAACCGAGTGACGACGGGTTTGGGTTTCCCGGGTACACTAAGGTTTTCCCCCCTAGTTTTTTTATGTTCGGAGTGTCCTTTCCCTCGTGTCGTCGGGCGAAAAAAAAAAGAGTGCGAAATTTTTAAAACCTATATACTTGCAGATACAAAGCATAAAAAAAACAAAAAACTGAAACAGGGGTTTGATTTTTACAGTAGTTTTTAAAAATTGGGGATCATTTCAGTGGCAAATACAAATCAGTAGTAATGCTATAATTTGTAAAAATTTGGGGGCTGGGGAAAAATCAAGTGCAGGTGGCGACTAAAATGTTATCTACGGGAAGGTTTTGCCGCTGTCAGGGGCCCATAAAAGGAAAAAATATAAAAAAACAATTTCCCCCAAGCTTGTATTTATGGGTATGTGCTTGATTTAAAACCCGAAAAAACTGTGATGTATGACAAAAAAATACGGCGGCCCCTGTTCTTTGCAACCCTGGGTTCCCCACCTTGGGTTTTCCCGGACATGGTGGGGGACGGGTCGCTGCCCCGGTTTGTAAAAAAACTCCCGAGGATGTGCGTTTCGGTTCTGTAGTACTCGGTTCTGGATTTAAGTGATTTGATATCGATTTATTCACTTTCTTACAAAAAATTACTAATAAAAAGAAATTTTTTAAAAGTTCCCAATGTGTGAGCCGAGCAGTTAACTTTTAATCTTAAGTGACCCTACCTAGGGTACCTAACCCAACCATAACTACGTCACGGCTTGTTTACATCGGTGCATTGTGGGGATAAGTCGGGGTCGCCGCGGGTGGACCTACGGAGGGAAAACTACGACGATGGAAGAATTTAGAGCTATTTTGCGTGAAATTGATATTCCAGGTGCTATATTACCGTGTTCTGTTCTCGCTGACAACACATAGAGAAGACCTGAGTGTAATGGCTGATGTGCAGAGGCTTCTAAACTAGGAAAACAGAGTCATAACAGAGCCTCATCAAGCCCACCGAAATATGCCAAAACCCCGGGTTTTGGCATAAATAAATCAAAAACCTCTGGCCTAATCAAAAACCTTTCTTAATTAGGTATATTGAAGGCCTCTTCCATTTGTGCCCAAGTTGCATGAACCAGTTCTTTCAGTTCAGGGTTGGGTTCTGGGTTCAGGGTTGGGTTCGCGTGTCACAAATGGAACGCAAAAAACTCCGTTTTTTGTTTACAAACATACTCAGCTGGCGAGGCAATTTAAGAGAGAGAGAGAGAGAGAGAGAGAGAGAGACGACGAGAGAGAGATAGAACGAGAGAGAGAGAGAGAAAGAGAGAGAGAGAGATAACGAGAGAGAGAGATAACGAGAGAGAGAGAGATAACGAGAGAGAGGAAGAGAGATAACGAGAGAGAGAGATAACGAGAGAGAGAGAGATAACGAGAGAGAGAGAATAACGAGAGAGAGAGATAACGAGAGAAGAAAGATAACGAGAGAGAGAGAGATAACGAGAGAGAGAGAGAGATAACGAGAGAAGAGATAGAGAGAGAGAGAGAGATAAGAGAGAGAGAGATAACGAGAGAGGAGGTACGGAGAGAGAGAGATAACGAGAGAGAGAGAGATAACGAGAGAGAGAGAGAGAGAGAGAGAGAGAGAGAGAGAGAGAGAGAGAGAGAGAGAGAGAGAGAGAGAGAGAGGAGAGAGAGAAGAGAGAGAGATGAGAGAGAGAGAGGAGATAACGAGAGATAACGCGAGAGATAACGAGAGAGAGATAACGAGAGAACGAGAGAGAGATAACGAGAGATATAACTCATCTAGCTGCTATGTGAAGGGATCATATCAAGTTTAAGATCGCGGGAAGGCATGGCTTCCACCAGCCATGTATACCTCTTTTATGCCGTCTGACATCCTCTCCGACTCGTGCATGCGGAAAACCCTTCACGATAAGAGAAACAGGGCCCAAGGCGACCATTGTTTGTTATGAACTGAAAACTCTACCCAAGCTACCCACCTCTCAATGTGAGTAGAGAAAGTTCACGGGTTTTGCTGTGTCACTACGCGCTTTGCCTCGGACCCAGGTTTTCGTGCGCAAATGGAACGCCTGGGGCTGGATTCAGCAAACCATTTACGAGGTAAAACTCTGGTAAATTTCCTCGTACCTCCGCGCACATGGCAAGACCCTATTCAGCAAACACTTACGATATTGTAAATATCCTGGTAACCTACGAGTGCTCCCTGTGTCTAGTAGGCGGCTTACCAGCAGATTTTACAATATTTTAG
>JACEEZ010010378.1:0-22044 GCA_016584305.1 Chionoecetes opilio | reverse complement strand
TTTTTTTTTTTTATTTTGTCTTCTCATCCTAAACTCCTTTCCATCTACCACAGCGACATCACATTTGCGCCAGTACTCCACATTTGCCCCTGGACACATCATCATCGTCTACAACCTTATTTTTGCAGGGTTTACATATGTCCTTCCTTGGCGGTGCTCTTGAAGGTTTCTTCTTCTTCTCCTTCTTCTTGCAACCTTCCATCATTGATCAGTCTTTGATCAGTGTCACTTTATGTTAATTATCAGCAAGCAGCTGCAGCACTTTGCTATGTATTATGTTATATTATTTGGGTTTTTTGTTGTTGTTTTTCAAATCGTGGCGTCCGCCATTAAAGTTTAGCCCGTACATGATGAAGTCATGATGAAGGTCGAGCGACGAACGACGAACGACAGAGGAAGGGTAGCGTAAAAGGGTTATTTTTCGGAACGAAGAGTAGCGACGACGGTCGAAGGTCGGCACGAAGACACGGGGATACCCGTGTCTTCGTGCCGACCTTCGCCGCTACTCTTCGTTCCGAAAAATAACCCTTTTACGCTACCCTTCCTCTGTCGTTCGTCGTTCGTCGCTCGACCTTCATCATGACTCTCGGTACGGGCCTTAAATTAGTAATTAGTAAATCCCTCTCGTAATACGGCAAAGGCGAATTTTGGTCGCTCGCAACTCAGGCTCAAGGTCAAGTCGACGCCGAAAAACATAAACAAACCCTGGATCTTAGGCTAAAGGTGTCATAACTCGCAGACCTGAAGGAACTGTTAAACGAGGGACTAGTGAAGTAAAGTATACAATTGGTAGGTTTCCAGTAAGCAAAGATAGATCAGTTTGTAACATATTGGCGGCTAACAACATAAGGAAGCTGCGGCAGGCTGGTAGACCTGCACGTGGTAGTTTCCTGCAATACATTTGTATCATTCACCTTTCATCCCTATTCGTATATTTCTCGGTAAAACTGCAGGGTATTATTTTAGACTAGGGCCATAGCACTATACGGTTAATATTCCGACTCTAGGTTACACAATTGGGAGTATGGTTTCTGTTTTTCACCAGGAATGGTCTCAGTAGCAGGTAGTTAGTGCGGAGCATTAGGGAGCTTTAAAGGGAGCTGGATAAGTTACATGGATGCGGATGAAAGGTGATGTAGGTAGTTAGGTGACAGGAACTACCGTTAGGCTGCGCTCTTGTAGCTCCTTATTTCTATGTCTATGTCTTACCTTTTCAATTCGTTAGAAGTGCAGTTACAACCAATACCGATCGGTGGTTTTAAAATAACTCATCTCACCATAAGGGTATCTACCCTCAACGCCGTTGGAAGGGTCTGAAACTCCCCCCAGCGAGGTTAGGTTACGTAATCAATGCCCAGGTTAGGGTTAGTGAACTAGCAGGGAGGTCAGTGGAGGCGCAGCCCCCAGTTATGTCAGGAGAGTATTGGTCAATAGGGAGTATTGGTTGAAACTGCATATTTACCTTGAATTCTAAGAGACTCTTCCTCTCTCTCTGAGTTTGCCAACGCATATCAATAGTTTCGTAGATTTAGAAGTTTTTTTTGGGAAGGAGGAATTATGTTTGCTATGTTTACAAAATGCCGTTAGGGATAAGGTTAAGGCCATGTCACACGGACACTTTTTCCGGCATCTTTTGGTAGCAAAAGCGTATCAGGCATCATTTGTCACCTGATACCGGCATCTTTTGGTAGCAAACGCAGAGTCGCGCATGTTCGTTCTTTTGCCACCAGTACCATGACCGCATCCTTGTTTACATTTTGGAACAGCCGATGCCACGCAAGACTTGTACGAATTACACATTTCACTGAAATAAAGAGAAATGACCAATCTTGGGTGGTCAAGAGATGCTGTAGCATCTCTATGTGATATGTTTAGGGAAATAAGTGCTGTACCTATATAGGAAATATAGCTGTATAATTTTGTATAGTAATAGTAATATGGTGTAGATGAGAGGAGAAAAATAAAGATGAGAGGAGGAAAATAAAGTGTTTGGTAGAGTAGGGTAGGAGAAGTAAATAGGTTTTTACTCTATATATACAAAACACGTGTATGATATGGTACATGCGTGTTATTTAGATGTTTTTAAACATTATTTAGATATATAGTTAAGTTTTGAGTTGTTCATGAGAAGTTATGAAGGAAAATGTTTGATAAACATCTGAAATTTTGGAGTTAATACCTCATTAATAGGCTGCGCGTGTTTTTACTACAGAAATAGGGATAATATGATATGTGTTCTATTTTTACTTGATTTAGGAATTCAAATAAGGTTTATTTATAGTTATCAAGGGAAATATGAAGAGGGAAGGACATTTTATCGATGCCAGTAGAAGCAGAGTAGCTAAGATATAAGAATAAGATCTTAGTAACTGGTAGGAAGATGCTCATAGCAAAAACGCCTTGTGACAACACGCGCACTTTTTGCCACCAGTACGGGCATCTTTTGGTAGCAAAATACCAAAAGATGCCGGAAAATATCGCTCGTGTGGCCTTTAGGTTTTGATTATATTCAGGAATAAGAGGGGAAATCACTGTAAAACCGGTCTGATATCTGCCCCCCCCCCCCCCCCCCCCCCCCCCCACCCCAACAAAAAAAATCTATTTATTCCCTCAGTTTGGTAAACTAGGATTTTCCTCTTAGAGTCTTGCATTACTCGATTTTTCGTTGATTTTGTCTGTTTTCCGAGAAGTTTTATAGTGATTTACCCCTTGATTGGTATGCTTAGATTGACATGATTACATCATGTCAATCTGTGAATTTTGTCTACCCACCCAAAACCCCTACATTCCCACCAGGTCCCCAATATCGTATTGGGGGAGGGAGGTAGAACACAAACAGAAGCATTTCCGACGATTTTTATGGTGATTTTCGTGTGAAACACATAAAAACACATCGGAATATCATAGTTTTGAGCACCAAATGGATTATGGGCATAGTGTAAAAATGTACCAACTGCAGATCAGGCAAATTTTCGTTACTGGTCGCTACTGATTCCCTGCCCTTTCCTTTACTTTCAGGACACAATGTCAGAGGAAAGGACAACTGTCAGAGAGGGATGTGTGGTCCTGGTGCAAAAAGGGGCGTACCTCAAAACCTGCCGAGTGTTTCGTGGGAGGTAGGTGTGGTGTTAAACTCACTTGTAGTTTCAGCTCTTTTTAAGTATATATTTAAGTAAGAGAGGGTGTTGAATGTAAGAAATAATGTTTTTTTTACCGCAAAACAAGCCGAGTATTTCATGGAAGTTCGCTGTGGTATCAGATGGCTAATTGACACAGTTGTTTCAGTAAATATGTAAGATCTTTGGCTATTTCATAAAATTACTGAAAATCTACCATTCAAATTTAATAGGTAAGATCATTTGTTTTGTCATTGGGTGGTTTTACATATCAAAAAATGTAGATTTGGGTGGTTTTACATATAAAAAATGTAGATTTGTTCTGCATTGAATTGAATTACCTGAACTTGATCATAAATGGATGAACTTATGAACCATATGTAGGTTAGCAATTAGGTTCTAGTTGCAAACCCACCTTTGAGAAGTTAGGACACCACTTGGGACCTACAAAAACAATGTAAAGCCAGCAGCATCAATAAATTGGAACTTGAAGACTTTAGGTGTTGGGGTGTAGGCAACAGTGTGTAATGAACTTGATTTTATTTTACCTTTTGCATTAAGAACCAAACAGTAGAGCTAAAGGTGGAAAGTACAGATACTAGAAATGAGTCGCTTTAGTACATTGGGAAATTTTAATATGAATACAGACATAATTGCATAGATGGAAAATTCACTAAGCTAAGGGTTCTTATGCATATATTGTTTATTGCTACGTATTTGTAGTCTTGTTATACATATAATCTAACATATACTACCGGTTGTAAAAAATGAAACTATTATAGTTTTATATAGAATATAAAAACTATTAGTTTTAGATTGTTACCAATTTGTTGAGAAAAGGAAAATTTCTTTAGAGAAATAACACTGGAATTTCTATCAGTAGGGCAACAAAGCCAATGTTGTTTGCATACAAACAAATGTAAAGTGCAAACTTATATTGTTTGCAGGTATATTTTGAATATCGTGTGATAATTTTGATTTATCTTCTCATAATATGAAAATCTACTGCTATTTCTGACCAGACTTTCTACTGAATATCTAATGAAGAAGGTAGATGTGCAATTAAAGCCTCTTGGCTTAGGTGTTGAATTTCTCTTTGTAACAATAGTTTTTATATGTCACTGCTTTTGCCGGATGTGATGTACTTTATGTTAATCAGTAGACATTTAATTTAGTACATGACATATACCCAACATTTATTCTGTCTGTGTTCACTTATTTTAGTTTTGATTAATTTTGCTTTGAGTACATATACATGTGGCTATCCCCATAAGAGAGTTACAAGGAATAGGCATCAGTGTAGACCAAACTGAACTATATACATTCATTAGTATATTTGCACCACTTTTTAGCTCTGTATATGCATCAGGGGTTTGAGAGATTGATTCTTTGTTCATCAATGTTCAACTTGGTTTAGGTTTAGCTGAGATATATATTGTTGATGAATCAAATACTACAGGTCCTACACCTTTGGGAAGCGCGGAATGGTCAGTTCACACTAAACCTGGATGGCGCCCTCAGCTGCCCCTTCGGCTCCTCTTTCCGCATGGAGAAAATATCCAACAAGCTGTTCAGCGTCGTCAAGATTGAAAGTCCAGTCATTTCTCTTGATATCGGTAAGTTGAATGGAAAGCTATGACCTTCAAAAAAATTTCAAAGTACTACATACATCCAGGTACATAGGTCTTTATACCTCTTCTTCAAATGAAATCAAGTTTGTAGATAATGAGCCCATATTCTTCTATTGCAAGATTTTTGAAACTCTATTTAAAACTTGCGCCCCCAGTGAAGGAGGGAGGAGTGGACAACAGGGACTTGCAGGATGACGGCCGATCACAGAAACTGACACCGGATGAAATATCAAAGTTGAAGAATAAAGGTCTCACCGGCAAGGAGGTAGGAGAAAAAAACATAATGATGATGAGATCTTTGTATATATTGATTTTGTTATCGGATGCCAACTCTTTAAGAAAAGGATCAGATGAGCTTTGTGTGCACCCAGACCTCGTTTAATGCATGAGTTACGTTCCTGGTAAATCGTACGTTAAGTGAAATGTGTTAAATGAATCCTATGTTCTCATTGGTTTTTCTAAATTTTTGAACAATTTTGTGCATAACCTCAAATTTTTCATTGCATAATGTGAATTTTGGTACATATAAAGAAAAAATTGAAACCTTGAATTTTCATAAAACCAGGTCTAGGTTCGTGTTTTTTTAATTCTTTTTTTTGCTTTGAGAAATGTAATGTGAGTTCACACTTTCAGGTTATTCAAGTCATTACTGAAAATAGTTCTACCTTCAAGGATAAAACCATATATTCACAAGAGAAGTATGTAAATAAAAAGCAAAAGAAGTATGGTGAGATCATCACCCTTCACCGACCTACAAAACGGCTCCTGAATGACATGTTCTACACACAAGATCCCCTGAAAATTGCGTGAGTTTAAATTTTGTTTATTACATATATTTGATTTACTGGAAGTCATTTCATACATAGGACTTAATTTTATCTCGTGTTTCAGGTAAGGGAGTGGCACCTTTATTGTTTGCTTCTATGTTCCTTGTTACAGAAAATCTTCGCATTGACTCGCTGTCGCAACTTCTGTGTCACTCCAACGTTGCAGGGCGGCGGTGACTTTGGTGTGTTTGAGTCTGGCTCCCAGGGCCTGGTGACGGCCGCCTTGCTGCAGCGCATGGGCACCGCCGGCCGCCTGGGCAAGTGTATTGTGGTGGACACCCTCATGAGGTGAGATCACAGCCCGGGATGGATTTTCTTCTCACCGTTTTTTATTACTCTGTGTGTACCAACAAGTTGTATTTTGTAATGGTCATTTTACTTCTTTTTTTCTTGTTTGTTGTTTCTTTAAGAAGTGAGATGCTCATAACAAAAACGCTAAATTGTTGAAAATATCTAAAATAAATAACCAACCTAAACAATGTTTACAAAGCTTTACTGGTACACAACCTTATTGTGGAACTTGTAGATTTTACACAACTTGAAAATTGACTAATCCTCTAAAATATATTCACACAGTACATTTTCCTTTCAGCTCACATTCATCCTTTTACTGTATTGTATTATTTTCATTATCTTTTAATCTACATTTTACACAATAGGATATTTTATCATACATATATAGGCCTGTATGCATGCATGTAGATTGTAGATACTGTATATATATATTGATAAGCTATATATTTTTTCCTTTTTCTTACAAAAAGCCTTTTCCCTAATGCATGGGTCTATATACAATAGGTATGTCTCATTTTTGTATTTATTTGTTTGTTTAAAAGATTTACCTATTATTTATTTATATTTTTTCTATTTTTTTTCTTATCAAATAATGAAATATTTTATTAATTTCTCAAATTTGTCACACCAAGATTCTATCACTGGCTGGCCCATTACCAAAGGTTTACTTAAGCTGCTTCTCTCTGCTTAAGGTCTCAGAATTGCTCCTGCCGCCTCCTATAAACCACATTGTGTCAACTAATTCTGTCCCACACACACCCTTCAGCCTCTCAGATACTTAGGCTCCTTTGATTAATTAACCCATCTCTCGATCCTTTTCTAGGATTTCTTAAGCTAGGCACAGATTGTGATGAATGAATAATGTTAATATATTTTTTCTTGTGACTTTCCCTAATCCAGAGAAGCAGTGGACTTGATGAACTTCACTGAGGAGGAGTTGCAGGTGTTGTCTTTCATCAACGTGACCAAGCTACCTGAGGCCAGGCTGAGGGAGGCTCCTGCCACCAATGCTGGAGAGCCAATGGAGGTCAAGGGTAAGCTGCCAGGGAGGGCTCACAGCAAAGTATCAAAGTAGAAGTTCAGGACTGAAAAAGCTTACCGATATTAGAATCATAGATTATGTACACATTATATACCTGTATCCTGGCAACCCTCACCCAACACAGCAATAAAGTTCCTGAGGCTGTCATGCATGAAGAATTTCGTGATAGACACAGTCAAGCTTTATTAGGAAAGCAGATAGGTTTTCAGATCCCCCGATCATTTTATATGTATGAGTCTTAAATTCCTTAGATGTACTGCTTAAAAGTGGCATATACCTAACATAAAAGGTTACAAATATAGGCTAACATAAACAACACATTTGGATGATGACATGAAAAGTTATGTGCACAACTAGCCTCTTGTGGCCCAAACTTCCTCCCTACCAACCAACTTCAAGATGTCAATAACGTCGTATTTTCTCACCAAGGGAGAGGCAGATAAATAACCTGCCCAAGGCAGGTTATTTAGCAGACATGATATAAAAAATGTGAATAAGATATGTGCTGAGAAGTACAATACAGAGCAACACATGATATTTACAGTAACACATGTAAAGACTGGCTCTGACGTAGCACTATGCATACAGATTACAGGCAGTGTGGGCAATTGCACCTGGCAGTTAGCATGAGTGAGGTCATTCTTGGCGGAGAGAACTTACTTGCTTGTGTATCATGCTGTGATTTGTGTGTGTACTAAACCGTGTTGTGTTGTGATTTTTTGGATTTTTTGCCCATTCATGCAGTTGTGGATTTCGTGCTCAGGGAATCATGTTGGAGGAGGGCTGACAGTAGTTTAGTGTAGTTATAAGGATAAAGTTTTGTCTTTTCCCCTATACATGTTTATCTCTTCTCCTTTACATGTTACATAATATGCTTTTTGGTATTCTTATCTTACTTTTCATGTCCATTTCATACTTCATCCCTCTTTTCAGTAATTACTCTCTACACATTGAATATGTTACAGAAGTGGAAGGAGACATAGATAAAGAAAAAAAAGAACATATCACCCCAGAAAGTGATGAACAGAAAAATACTAATGAAAACAGTGAACAGGACCCGAGTCACAAAAATGGTGAACAGCTTGGATACTGAAAGTCAAGTCAAGTAAGACCCAGGCATGTGAACAGTAAACAGTGAAGAACATAAGGAACCAGAAGTACAAGAAATTTGGCGAACAATCCAAAAAACCAGATACTTCAAGACCCGAAAGTATGTTTGAATTTCTTGGTATGTCTTACTTCATTCCTGGCTTCCAGAGAATTGTGGGAATGGGTCCTTACAGTCTGTACAGAGTTCCCCAGAGGAAGGGTCATAGTATGGGGGAAATAGGAAGTTTAGTATTTAGTTTAATGTGGGCAAAAGGAAATGTAAGTAGTATAACACCAGTGCTTGGATTATGATTCACGGGGCCCGGGCCTGGGGCTGGGCGGGCCCCAATGATCTGACTATAATCACGTTAGCTACTATGCCTACTAATTATGTTATCATAATGTCATACAGTAGGATTATAAATAATTAAAATTAATACAAGAATCCAGTCCAGACGTGAAAATATTGCACTTTGTCCAAATGCTATTCTACTTTCTATGACTGGCAACACGAATCGTCCAAGATCAACATAACTGTTCAAAAAGTGTACATGTAGTGATGTATACATGCTATAGAGCCTATAATTCTATAATCTAAGCTCCTATTCTGTCAGTAGTGTTTTTGTCCTTAGCTAGTTATTTATGTGACAGTATACATAGTCATAATATGAAGCGAAAATCTCAAATTTCATCCTATTGCTTAAGGTAGCTTAAAGTAAAACTATAGAGAAAGAGAATTTACCTTCAGAAAATAGGTGGTCAGGCCACGCTAAACCCAGGCCGTCCAATGTGACGCTCACTTGCCAGCTGACCGCCTGCTGAGACGCTGCGCCTGACAGGGGTTTGGTGTCCTTAAAAATTTATTCAATACTTTTGAGTTTGAAAAAATTGTATAACAAAATTTATTTTTTCTTAATTCTAACCATATTATAAATGCATTATGTTTTTATTCCGACGGTCCTAGTGGGAGGGATGTGGGGGCGCAACTAATTTTACAATTGATTTCTATTATTACCCGGATGCGCGGGCCTAGGGTGCCAATAAAATTCAAAGGGTTTGAATTTGTCTTTCTACTTGGTGTAATGTGCAATCTATGCAAGACCATCGTATCAAAGTTTGACCTCATCGTTGTATTTAGGGGTGCGATTACAACTTTGTTTATTTTACCCTTATGCACTGCCTATTAGGAGGTGATGTCATCTCTTGAAAGCGGAACAGCCGGACATCCCTTCCCCAGCATGGGCTGCTGGTCCCCTCTTGGTGAAGTATTAGCCCCTCGGTGGGGGGGGGTATCATGGGGAAGCCACCCGACTCATTGTGGCCGGCTTGGCCGGGGAAGGGAAACCTTCGAGGTCCCGGGCTGTTGATGGCGATGGGCCTCCACAAATTGGAGGAGGAAACTGGCGACTGTTCCTCGTCTTGTCCAGCCGGAGGTTGAATGACTGATGAGCGCCACTCCTTCGCTCGGCTGTGTCGTTGACGACGCCGAAGTCCCTCGATTTCGGCGCAGGCCTCGACGTACAATTTCTCTTCCTGCACTTTCCGAGGGTTGGCGGACAGGAAGTCGGATCCTGATATCAAGAGCTTCGAAAGGCGGAGGGAATGTTTTCGTGGCGAAGTAAGGGGCAGTGTGCCGCAGTGAACTTGTGATGATGGGAGGTTTCATTCGCTTTGGTTGGGCGGGTTCCTTCGCTCCTTCATCGTAGAGAATGGCCTGTACTTGTGTGCTTGCTTGTTTGTCGAGACAGGGAGAACGTGAGTCGCCGGACAAGGCCAATGAGATACTTCGCTCAAGTCCCAGGAAATGGCGGCTCAGAGTGGTGAAGCAGGCCTTCCGAATACTTTCGTCGTGGTACTGAAGGTGTCCCTTAGCGAATCCAAGATCGTTGGCGGAGCGTGATGGAACCGTCGATTCGAAACCATCGCAGGACGTAGATCTCTGTTGCGAACGATGAGAACCGCTGAGGGCTGACATTTCTCGAGGTGTGATGACTCTCTATCAGCTGCTCCCGAAACCATATCATTCAGAGCGTAAATGAACTCACCATCCGCGCGCATCGATGAAGCGCTCCGGGGCTAGACGGATCGAGGTCTTTGGAAGAGCGCCGCCAAAGGACAGAATGCTCAGCTCAGCGGTTCCTTATAGTCGTCACGGGGCTGGCTTTTGGTCTGAAGCAGACGTTTCAAACCTTGAAATGAGATCGTCCCTCTGAGACCAGCGTCCCTCCGGCAGATCTCGTTGGTGGGAGGGTTTATTGCGACTGGTTGATGTAAACCAGTAGTCCTTGAAGCGAGAGAAGATTGGTGATCTCAGGACCAGAAGATACCCCAAACACGTAGAAAAGGCCTTCTCAAGGACAAGTTCGGGGGGGGGGGTGGGACGTGAATGACGTCACAGCACGTGAACGAGGGGTCGGCCGATCTTCTGTTGCAAGATGGTGCATGCACCATTGCTGGCTCCGTGTTGGCCTTTTTGTGTTGCAGTACATTTCGCCCACGACTCGTTTCCTGGACCACCGCCCCCATTCTTCTAGAGCCTCGAACACAGCTTGTAGCGTCGGCATCACAGTTCCGGAGTGCAGTTTCGACCTCCTAGGAGCTTCTCCACTCCTTCTCCTGTGACGCGTAGGCGAGTCTTTCGGCGAAGTGCCATCCATCCTGAGGAATGGATCTTCCCGTCCAGATGAACGTAAGAGGGGTAAGAGGGACTGAAAGTCTCTTTGATGTCCTTCGCCAAAGTGGACCTGTACTTCGCTCCTTGCCTGTCGAATGGACCCCTCGGGATTCAGCACAAGCGCTTGTGGATCGTGGCCAAGCTACTTGCCGTAGCCGCCCAATTCGAAGGCTTGGCGGCTACTGACCCCAGTTCTGTCACGGGGCTCCTGACGAGTCAGGGGATAGGACGGACTTCACTGCCCCCGTGTCCTCATCGCTTTGGTGTAGAAGCGAACCCCGGCAATCGGAAGAGAAGTCCCCGATGTTTTGGCAGCGTTTGGCTGGACTTGATACTCAGACGATGACGACTCCAGCTCAACCATCTCTTCTCCTTTGGCGTCTGTTGACGGTACGTGAGGAGAGAGCTTTCCAACGTCGGCAAAAACCGATTCTTTTCCGCTTCTGTCCAGACCAGCCGATCGAACCCCGCCTCCCCTTCTCCCCGCTGGACAAGAGGAATTCCTTGTCTTCAGGATGGTCATTCAGAGTGAGGGCGTCGGAGTGGGCGATGTCCCAAAAGGTCGGGGAGACTTTCTTGGAATGTCTTCTGTTTTTCGGCAGGCGTGACTCCGAGTTTATTCTTGCTTTTGCTCAGGATCTTCCAACTCGTCGAAACCAGTAATCTTCCTCCTCACGCTAGTTTCTGCGAGGTGGGGATCCTAGCCGTGTCCAAAGTCGGGACCTCCTTTGCAGCCTCAGCTGCACTCTGCGCACCGTCTTCTTCTCTTCCTTGTGTGCGTTAGAAACATCGTCTAAAACGTCTAGCACGGCTGGGGAAGTTTTTGCTCCTGTGGATAGTAGGAACACTATGGCCAAAGAAGCCAAACTTCAGTTTGCTTTCCTCGTGGTCATGACCTGAGGCGAAAAGAGGAAATGTTCAGATCGATCCGCCACCTCTAATATCAACCGATTACCTGAAACTTTGCACACGAACTGTTTCTTAAGTACAAGGCAGAATACCACAAATTACGTGAAAATATTATTGACTTTGAAAATTACCCCTATTCTCTATTGGCACCCTAGCGTGGCCTAAAAACGCGAGGGCGCCTGGGAACAGGCCCGCTGTGCCCCGCCCTAAACCTGGGGCCGTATAACAAGGAAGCATAGAGGCTTGCCTACTCTGTATACCTTACGTGTTGATGAATTTTGGACTCTTACTTAGTGCATGAATATATAATGTATATTCTATGTACACATTATGTTGTTGTTGAATGTTCCTCAGGTCTGCCGGGCCGCACAGCCCGAGCTTCCTGATCATAGGCCACGGCCCTGGTACCGGGTTTTCGAAAAGGGCTTCATGGAGTGTATGTTGTGTTGTTAGTGTGCGTCATTATGTGTGCAGTGCATCTGCTATAATATGTTTGATAGGTTGGGGGAGGGGGGGGATGCTGTGTTTGCTTCCGGACAGGTATCCCATTGGACCCATTCAGTCTTCCTGATAGCTCAGAGACCTGGTGATGTCCCACAAGCAGCCTGCCAGGTGGATTAGTCGTACAGGGAAGGGGACTCGGAAATGGGCATACAGGCTCATGTATGTGTATGAATATATAACACTGGGGAACAATTGAAGAAAAAAAAATTGTTTGATTTAGATTTTTGAGCTTATTTAGACTAAAATTGGCATCTGATTCAAATCTGTAGTCAGTTTTTTTTCCTATCACGTCAAGTTTTTTCTCTCACACTTACCCTCCAGATAAGCAAAATTCCCACTTGTGACCTGTAGTAAAACTTTCCACTGATATCCGAGTTGACGTCATCGAGAATATGTGGCAACTGTTTGTGCGTTACAATTGAGAACAGTGGGGTGAGAGGTTTTTTGCAGCTCCCGAACTAGGTAGTACTATCAATATCTGCAAACAGAAAGCTAGGATAGTAGGAATTAGGAGGATTTGTTATGGCTTTCTCTTACCTTGTACCAACATACATTGTAATTTCTATTTCGTTTTATGCTGTTTTGTTTGTTTTCAAAGCTGGGGGTAACTATTTCCAGCTTAGTGTTTTATTTACATAGGTATAAATATTTCTTTTGTTTCAGATCATGTCTGCCTCTGCTACGCTCGTCGTAAATGCCTAAACAACCTGACCTCCTTCTGCTAATATATTTGGTTAGTTTCCATCCCCATTCTAAGTCTAGGGCAACATCAGCGTAGTGTCAAACAAGCAATATTTCGCATATTTTAAAAAGTGAACTATCGGTGATCAAGACAAGCTATGGGCCCCTCACAAAAGTGTGCAAGCAGCGTGTCGAGAGATTACGGAGTGGACCAAAGGACCCGTGAAAAGTTGGGCATTTGGTATACCATGGTTTTGGCAGATGCAAAAAGACCATTCCACAGACTGTTTACTTTTTTTAGTGAAGACATCAGGATTTAACAAGAAAAATAAAAGTAACATAGAATATCCTAATCTACCGGCAGCTATAAGACCATGCCTCATTCATCATCTGAAATTCCAGTGCCACTTTTCGAAAACCTACCTCTCTAGAAGATCTGAGTGATTTTGAAGAACGCCGTGACAGCAATGATGGCAAGATTTTTGACATTCACGAGGATTCAGTTCGTAGGGGATTTGAGCAGAACGAGTTGAATGATTTTAGCACGTGATTTGGGCCTATCCAAAAAGCTTCGAAATACTAGCATCAGACCCGGTGACGAGAAAAACATACCTTTTTTAAACAAGGAGTGAAGGTATCATACTTTCGAACCAGAGAAAGTACATTTCTGCAGTACTTTCGGGGGGAAAGTGCCACGTTTTGTGTTTTGGGCCATAACTTCCTGGTTTACTGAAGGAATTAGGGCCTTTCATCTCAATCCCGAAATGAATGCGATTGTTTATTGATAGCTCGAAAGCGGAGCTTTAGTGTGTCCTTCTACACAAATTGAATTTTGTTTGGCGAGTTCCCTATGGGCATTCGGTCTGTCTTCGTGAAGAATATGGAAATGTAAGAGAGTCATTGAGTTATGCATATGACAAAACACAATTGGGATCATCCTGTGTTGACTTTAAAATGGTGTCCCTTCCTTCTTGGTCACAACGTGATACACAAAAGTATCCCTGCTTTCTCTTTATGTGGGATAGCAGACTCGAGAGAAGCATTGGTTCAGACGAATTGCCTCCGAGATCTGATCTTTTACCTGGATATCCTAACATTGTACATGAGCCACTTTTGAAGGAGAAATAATATTCCCACCTCTGCACTAACACTAGTCTCATGAAACAATTTTGTAAAAGCATTGTCAACTGAGGCGACTGTTTGAAGTACAGCATCTTGGCCATTTCCGGACTGTCATTAAAAAAATCAAGGCCGGTGTGTTTGATGGTCCACAAATTCTGACAGGCTCTCATCAAGATGAACATTTCAACGTACTGATGTAACCTTGAAAAGAATGCTTGCTATATCTTCAAAAGACTCCGTCAAGAAACTTTCTTGGAAATACACTGCAAGTAATATACACAGAAATTTGTTCAGAAACTATTGAGAGCTACAAGCGCTTGGTTGCAACATGAGTAATAAGTCATTTTTGCATAGCCATCTTGCCAACTTTCCGGAAAATCTTGGTTCTTCTGCGACAGCAAGGTGAACGTTTTCACCAAGATTTGAAGGTATGGTAGAACGTTACAGGGTAGATGGATGTGCAATATGATGGCTGACTATTGTTTGGAGCATCAACGCATAGTCCTCAAGTTGAACACTTCAGACAAAGCTACCAACGTAATTTTTACTTAACCTTGCACACAATTATACGGCCTTATCCTTTCTAAAAACATGAATAATGTTAATAAACATTCTATTCATGCCTATTTCTCATTTTCATTGTATGTTATAACATTTGCAACACTTTTTATAAAATAAGGCAACTGTTACTGATGTACAGTATTTTTCATTATTTGTTAGAAACGAAAATCTATCAGTTCAAAAACTTGACGTGATTAGGAAAAACTGAGATCATTTTGGATTCAGCACACAACAATTATTTACTTAATAACAAGTGTCAGACCTAACTCAACAAAATTTTTTCCCCGTGTAATAGGAAGAATATGCAAAAATTTGGCATGAAGAAAATGTGAAAAGTGAGAAATGCGGTGGGATGAGGATGTGGGCCAAGAGGAGAGAGTGGGGGGATAAAATAATGTTGTCGAGGATTATAAAGTTTCTTATTTATATGAAAATTCGTGCTACTTATTAGGCGCCCAAAACTGTTTGAAGGTGTGCAATCATTTTGTAGATTGTTTTAATTTGTTTGTGGACAATTTCTGTATGTTGTACCCCTACCACACATTTCCCAGAAAAATATCTTTCTTTTGAAAAAAGTAGTACTTATAACTCAAAGACACATAACCTTATTCATTGATCTATATTGTATAATTAATTCTGTTTTTTTGTGTGCAGTTTGTAAGGACCCAAGTGGAGATGTCCGTGTTGTCGTCGTCAAGGTGCTGGGTCGCAAGGCATCTCAAGGCTGGTGGTGGCCTGCCGCCAGTACCCAAACAACCTGTCAAAGATTAATGCCAATTCCTCAAGCCTGGCCACACCTTTGTTGTCTTCTCTCCATACAAAGAGGTAGAGTACAATTTCCTTGTGTTTGCCTGTCATTTGTCAGGAAGTTTTGTGTGTCGTACTAGTCAACCCGTAATTTATATAGTGTCTATGTTTCTCCCATGAGTTTTTTTTTGCTGTTCATGAAAATTTGCTCAATTCTATCTATATATCTCTACACTCGTTTAGTAAGAGAAACTCCCCCAGGGAATGGCCACGGCATAAGAGTCCGTTTATTCCTGTCCCTTGCATTCCCTCTTTGCATGCTCTAATCCTCTCATTCTTCTCTTGTCCCTTTCTCTCATAGTCTAGCACTTTGTCCTCCCATGTTACTGGGGGTCACCCTCTTGTACCCACCGCATCCTTTACATGCAGAGCTAGTAGCTACATACTCTCTTAGTCATTTAACTCTGCTCTCCTTTCCATATGACCAAACCACCTCAGAGTGCTGCTCTTCGCCCCTTCAACCACTCCACATTTCATCCCATCACCCTTACTTGACACACCAAACCTGTTATACACACTTTCATTACTCTCACCATCCATTCATCTTACACCACAGGCACTTCTCAAATAACTCATTTATGATGAGTTATTCTAATTCGCATCACCGTATTTTATGCCTCTCTCCCCTTTTAAGTCATACAAGTGATGACTTTAATAATTGCTCCCAAATTCACACAAACATGTTCTTGCTGTTAAGCTGTCCATCCTTCTCTTTCAAAGCATTCAGCTCAGTATTTCCTCAGTGTGAAATATTATTTTTCCATTTTCATAATATATTTATGTAGTGCCACTGATTTCACTGTGAAATATTTTTTGATCCAGTCTGTCTTCATATATTCTCTAGATTGAAAGACTTTGTGAACCCGTGTGCATTGACAAGTCTGTACATATATGTATCTCAGGATGCTTATCCTCATGCAGTCCACAATGCCACTGAACCAGAAAGCTTACGTTTCCATTTGTGTCATATCAATTTTTTTTGTGTGTAGACTTAACAAGGTTTTTGCCTCTGCAGCCCTTGATGGAGCTGTATTCTGAGGTGAAGACCCTGGGAGGCATCAACATGAAGCTGAGTGAAACATGGTTACGTCACTACCAGGTGCTTCCCCAGCGCACCCACCCTGCCATCAACATGTCCGGCGGGGGAGGCTACCTGCTGTATGGCACAAAGGTACTCAGGGATACCTAGATGCTGTTTTATCATGATGTTTGCTCTGGAAGCTCGAGAGGTAAAGCCATATTGCAGATTTTTAATGTTATGTAGATTGCAATTTTTAGGATCATAGATGAAAAACAGGACAGTTACAACAAAAACGTTTTTAGAATCCACTGACATTTAACGTTTCATCTGATTTATGTTTGACCAAAGCATTAGCTGTCTACCATCACTGTGGAAGACTGTTCTTAGCAAAGTTGATTATTTCTTCCACATCTCCGAGGCATGTAGGATTTTTTTTCTCATGGTCGGGAATAATCTTGCAAAGCAAGAGCACAAGAGAAGGTAAGATACCTCACTTTGCTACAGAAAACGTACATTTCTAAAGTTGATGTTATATTAATACAATTGATTGTTTTTCATGATAGTCATTTTGAATAAGTTAAAAAAATTTCATGTCTTCCATTGACCTGGAAAAATGTGAGCAGAAGGAAATTACAGGTTTAGTGTCAGTATTTAGACGGACTGGCTCACAAAGGAAGACACTGATGATGAGGACATGTTCAGTCTTGTCTTTATGATGAAGTTCTGTCAGGTATGAGGCTCATTAGTAAGGCAGTGGGCCAGAGGTGGGCAACACAAACGAAAATACACTACCGCAAGTGCACTTCCGTATGCCCTAACCCTTACTTTCCACAACCGCAAGTCTGCAAATTTCTTGACATTTGCGTTTCCGCAACCACAAATCTGTAACCGCAAACTTGTTACGTGATATTTTCACTGTGAAAATTTCACAAATAAAGGTAAAGCATTTTGTAATGTAGTAAATTAATTTATTATTTAGTCAATCACAAATGTAAATTAGTTTATTAAATAGTAATTTTACATACTTATCCCTTAGTGCCCCACAGATGTTATAGCTCACATTTCATCTCTGTCCTCACCATGACTCCTCACTTAATTGATCAAGTTATTAAGTGCAAACTAAGTGGTATTAATTAGTACAACTACACTCCAAAATACATTGTATTGTCCTTAAATCCTCAGTCCTCAGACTCATTTGGCGACAATTCCATCTTGAGCAGGTCTATGTTCCCCTTCTTGAAGACCAATCTCTCAAAATTGTGGTGGATTGTCGAGGCCATCATAAAGTCCATGTTGTCAAAGAGGGAGGAGAATCTGGCCTTGAAACCCTTGGGTCTCTTATCATCACTAAGAGGGTTCTCCAGGAGGTACTCCAACAATGGCCGGGCATATTTGAATTGTTTAGTCTGCAATGCCCGGAGGCTGTCCCGGAGTACATACAGGGTATTTGCAGGTGACAATGCCCTTGAAGTTTGGGTTGTCTTTCTCAACAACCTTGCTCTTCTTTAAAACAGGCCCAAGGAAGGTTCCCAGATGGGGTCAAGAGTGGCTCAGGTCTACCATCTCAATAACTAGCTCCACGTTGTAGTGAGTTGCTTGGCTCTCCATTATGGCGGCAGTGTGATGGCTGCTGGTGGTAGGGTGGGGTTGGGCCTGGAAGGAGTTGGATCTCACTTAGCAAATTTTACAGTAACATCTTGGATATATCAATACAGGGAGGTCCCGAAGATACGAGCAGTTAGGTTCCACCTGGCATACTCGTAAAGCGAAATCTCGTATAACGAAACACATAACTAATGGTAAAATATAGGTTTGGTTCCAGGACCCCATCAATTGAAAAAAAAGATGTTTTTCAAGCTAAAATAAACTATAGCAAACACAACAAACACACAGCGTCTATATTACCCACACTGTACTACCTATTCTGTAGAAAAAGCATTCTGAAAGAGAAAATAGCCCACAAAATAACATAACTGCACATTAATTAAACATAAAACATGCATAACAAGCAAAAAAGATGTTGTAATGTAGGGGACGCCGCTTAATAAGAGAAGGTAGTGTAGCGGTCCCAAGGTTGGGGTCGCACACCTGCTAATTACCCCTAAAGGTCAGGCCGTGCCATATGCTTAATTACCCTTCAGGTCACGGCTTGCTAGGGGTGACCTCACTGGGGTCAACCAAATCCCCCTTTGTCCAGCCCGGGAGTGGTAGGGCTCGCATTTTGAACTTGATAATTTTACTCACCCCAGTTTGAATGTCGTATCATTGGATTTTCGATCTCGTATATTGAAAATAGACCCTAATTTACACATCTCGTATCATCGGATTCTCGTATACCGAATGCTCGTATAACGGGACCTCCCTGTACTATTACTGCATCACACAGATAATGTTTATGAGTTTCAATCGAAAACGCAGCTAAAAAGCAATAAACTTACAAAGCGAAGCAAGAGAAAAGGCTGGAAAGCATATATGTCGTCTGGAAATGCTCACTGTTAACTGAGACATGGCGGACTGGTGGGAAAACAGCGACCCGTAGCGTACCCTGAAATTGCGGACATATTTGCGTTTGCGGAAGTATATCCGCAAATGTATTAGGACTTCTGCAATTGCAGAAGTAGCGGTTTGCGGAAGTGTCCACCTCTGGCACAGGGTTATCAAGGGAGCAGTTGTTGCCTTGCAGGATCTTAGGACTGTTGAGAGACCTGATGCTAGTAGTATATTGAATTTTATCATCACTTCAAGATGACTTAAGAACTATTTTTGTATTATATTTGTATATAACTAGGAGTAATAACGTGTTAATAAGATACGTATAACTGTTGTGTAGAATTAAGGTTTGATTGACAGTAAAATGTCATTTTATTCATTCATTTATGAATTTGTTTATTAAATTTTTCTCAATAAATGACAGCTTCATTATAATGACCCACTTACTTAATAGAAAACTAAGGGTACATAAAAGTCTGCTTTGCTGAGCATCCATCTTATTTAAAATATCAACACCCAGACTTGCTCTATCATCCATTCATGGAATGCTATTCATTTCTTCTTTGATGGTTTTCTGTATCTTGAATATTGATCTTGCATCCATGTTCCCCAGAAACTAATCGCTGGTCTTGGGTCACCGTTTTGCCTTATTAGCAGAACCCTTTTACTATGATTCATGTAAATGGCTCTGCTGGTGCTGCTTCAGCAACAGTCTAAATTTTTATGCTAAATTATATATATATATAATTTATATAAATATATATATATATATATATATATATTTAATATTATATTATATATTATATATATATATATATATATAAAATATATAAAATTTTTATATTTTTATATATATAAAATATATATATTTTTTTTTTTATTTTTATTTTTATTTTTATTTTTATTTTTATTTTTTACAAACCCAGAGAGATTTTATTGATGTTCACTTGACTGTTGTCTGTATTACAGTTACTTTCGGGAGAATAGGTATATAGACCCAGGTGAAATGGTCATTTTATGTTTTTTCCCAACACGGTAATCTCGTGCTATTCCACAGTACATAAGCATCAAGATATAGGAAATCTTTTTCCCCTAAAAAGGGGAAATTTAAGCAGAAAAATCTCGACTAACCCCTTCGTTTCTTTTAAAGAGTCCCATCAAACTTTTTGTGTAAAAACAAATTTAGTGTGAATACATTCCCTTTTATGTCAAAATGCTCATACAGTTCTAAATTTTAATGAAAAATTTTCCATCTGTGCCTCTGTGGTGTATGGCTAGAGCCCTGGCTATGTCTGTGGGGGCCTGATTTGAATCCGGGTCAGGGGAAATCGGCGCCACCCCCCCAGTCTTTATCCTTTCCTTTTCCCGTTTTGGGCGATAAATGGGGATCTGGGGGGAAAAAATGGGGAAGGGAATGTGGTACCCCCCATTAACCTAGCCCTGTGTCCCCCGGGTAACGGGTTCTCACCCACCACAGGTCAAAGGCTAAAGCGCGGAGAGAAACTGAGGCCCCGAAAAGCAAGCGTATGCCTCCACTTTTTCCTTTACCTACCCATCTGTTTTATTTGACCCCCTTTCTAGGAACTCTCCTAGGCTATAGCCGCACAAAAAAATTCCCTTTATTCATGTTTTTGCATTTCCTCCTTTTATGTCTAAACCTTCATTTTTTTTTCTTTCTTGCCCCTTTTTCTCAATCTCATCTCCTCTTGCAAATAACTTCTAAGAAGTTAGGTGTCCTTGGCATTGCATAATTTTTTTTTCTCCATTCAGTTTCTTTTCTCTGTACAGAGGCCCTTTTTGCCCAGATGGGGAAATGTATTTTTCATGTTTGGGGAGGATCCACTATACAGCTCTCCTAAACGGGTGGAGTCAAAAGCTTTTTTGTCTCATCAACTTTCCCTTTTTGGACTGCCTTCTTCAATCTTTTAAATATCGCTTCAATATTGCTTTCTTTTTATCTTCACCGTTATTTTCATGCTATGCTTCTGAACGTAACGCATGCCTCTCCCCCTCCCGCAGCCCCCACACACAAGACTTTCTACCATTCTCATCCCTTTCTGTCCTTTACAATGCAAGAGTCAAAAACCGGGATCTTCACTCTTATCCCCCTTTACTGGTAAACCGGACTTTTCCTCTTCTGTTTCTATTTTTCTATCTCCCTATGACTTTAATTTTTTCAAGAGAGGAGTGTCAAGACACCTCCGAAATGAATTGTGCCATCCCCCTCTCTGAATCTCGAACTGTCCACTTTATAGGAACTGGCAGCGAGCGGGCTTTTTTTTTTTTTTTTTTTTACCTCGGCCAGTCTTTTGAGACGTAAAAAATGGAGAAAATAGTACTCCTGCACTCTGTCCTCCCCTTTCACTGGGGTCATCCTCTGGTACCCAACGCATCTACTATACTCATACATACTCTCTTAGTCAACTCACCCTTTTGCCATCCATTTTATGTAACCAAAACCACCTTAGAGTGCCCCGTCCTTTACGTACGTAACTACTCCACATTTCATCCCTTCACCTTTACTTGACATACCAAGCCAGTTATACACACTTTCATTACTTTCACCAAACTATTCTTCTCACACACCAAACATTCTCAGGGTAACTCATTTGAAAACCCTCGGATCCTTGACTTTGTTTATTTCATTCCACACCGAGTATCACTTGCGTATGTGATTGTTGGTACAATTATTGCATCCTCAGTTCCTTTTCACCTTGTTTTATATTCCTTACCCCAAACATGTCCCAGGGGAACCAACCTCTCTTTCCCCACAGTGTCTTTCTTTTTTCTCACCTTCCATGCTTGTACATAAGGCCCATTTCCTTACTTGAGTAACGATAGATTGGGAAATCTTCAAGTTCATTTGTAGGGCAGTGGGTGTTGAATTTTCATTGTGAACAGTATTTTTATGATACAGCACTTTAACCCCTTCACTGCGGCTGGTACAAATCGGTCTCTCAGCTATTTAAGGGTTTACTGCGGCTGTACATATATGGTTCTGTATTTAAACTGCGCGCTTAATGATATTATGGGAAATATTCGTTCTGAAGCTTGTATGGCAAACAGTGCAAGTGTTGCGTATAATAGGAAAACCTCTTTTTCTGCTGAGTGAGTTTGTATATGACTTAATAAGGTCAAGGGGGTACAGTACGAACGGTTTTCGACGCTGGGCCGCGCCCTCCACTTTAATGTGGGCGAAAAAAGGCTTAAATAGTAAAGATAATTCTATATATTTTTTCCTTTGTTTTTTGGGATAAAAAGAAGGTTATGTTTTGG
>JACEEZ010010377.1:102500-104461 GCA_016584305.1 Chionoecetes opilio | reverse complement strand
TTACTAGAAAAAACTGCGAACTCAATTATCCGACAACTAGAAATTGGAGTGATAAAGGGCTTAAAATTAAACCCGATAAATTAAAGTAACTATGGCAACTAACCTCAATAAAAAACTATCAAATGCAAATAAATTTTTAACTGAAGAAAAAACGGGAAAAAAGGTTTTTGTTGAAATCATCAGAAATGATCTGAAAACCTCTGCAGGCCTAGCTGCCGTAAAAGGCAAATTATGTTGGGCTTTTTTAAAACGCAACTTTAAACAAAAATCCGAAAGAAATGCCAAAATTTATACACGTCCTTGGGTAGGCCCCCTTGGAAATGCCGTTCAATTCTGGTCGCCCTTTTCGTAAAAGATCAAGCCAAATTTGGAATCATAAAAGAAGAGCAACCAAAAAAATTCCACTCTCAAAATTTATTTTTTAAAAGAGAGACTGGGGAAATTAATATTTTTTCCTTAAAGATCGAAATCCGGGGGGGACTTGATAGAAACCTTTAAAGATCCTAAAAGGTTTTGAGTTTTAATCAAGAAAAACCTATTGGGCTTTCAATAAAGTGCAAAAAAAATAAGGGGCTTAAAATAAACGGTAACGTTGCTCACCCGATCTCCGTAAAAATTTTTTTCAATGTTAGAGTCTTTTGATCGATGGAACGTTACCAGAAAATGTTGTCGGAGCCAGCACAAAACTACTTAAAAAACAGATTTGACGCCACTGTAAAGTAAATGGGTTTTTAATGCGAATTCGTATTTTCCCCCCCTATCGTTAGTTGTAGTGGTAGAGTATTTATTTAGTATTTTTCATATCCTTCTTCTGCACTATAAAATTTCCCAGTTCCATCCTCTTTAAGACTGGTTCATTTCCCAACTGTTTTTTACAAGTAGTTGATTAAATTAGTATGTAGTTAAAGCAGATACCTCGCAGGACCAATAGGCCCTCCTGGTATCGTTATTCCTATGAAATCCTATGAAATCCTCCTCCCCTCCTCCTCCTCCCCCTCCCCCCTCCTCCTCCCCTCCTCCTCCTCCCCTCTCCTCCCCCTACTCCTCCCCTCCTTTTCCTAAAAACAGTTCACGATCTAAAAACGCCGCCGCCCCAAAAACCACACACAACCACCGCGCGCGCGAGGGTCAGGTTGAAACTTTTGGGTCTTCACTCCGGGGGTGGGGGGGTTTCGAACCCCTCGCTCTCCCGGGGTTTTTTCACTTGACAAACGGGCGTTACTGTCCCCCTTGAAAAAGGGGATGTTGTGTGTTGTGGTGAGGTCCCAGCTTCCCCCAAAAGATCGGAAAATTTAAGGGGCCCAAGCTCGATGAGAGGGTGAAAACTGGCGATCCGAGCCAGCTCGCGTGGAAAAGACCTGGGGGTGAATAAACACCACACATGCAACCAGATACACCCCCAACACACACACACACACACACACACACACACCACACACACACACACACACACACACACACACATATGGGGTACTCCGTGGTGTAGGGAAGCACTTTGGGTTCAAAACCCGAGAAGTCCCGGGTTCCATCCCCGGGCGGAGCGGAAACAGATGGGTTTTTTCAAAAAACCCCGAGCCCTTCCACCCAGCATAAATGGGTCCCGGGGTGTTACCGGGGGTTTGTGACCTGCCTCTGGGGGGGCTGGCTTCCCCCCAAAACCCAAACCCCTAAGGTAATGATAAAAAAGTTGATATGGGGCGGGGCCATACGAGCGTTTCTCTGGGCCGTAAAAACAATAATAAACAACTAGATGAATACCGCACACAATATACACCACACACAACATACACACACCACCCCTACACACACACCACACATACACCCAAAAACACACACACACATACAACCCCCAACACACACACACACACACAACACCACACCACACACACACCACCAAAACACACACACAACACACACACACAACACACACCACACACACCACAACACCACACAACCCCCAA
>JACEEZ010010377.1:67500-90000 GCA_016584305.1 Chionoecetes opilio | reverse complement strand
AAATTCGAAATACCAACCTACTCCGCTGTTTGCGAAAGTCTTACCCTTTCTTTTAATATTTTTGGGGTCTCTCTCTCTCTCTCTCTCTTCTCCTCTTCTCTTCTCATCGTCTTCTCTTCCCCTCCCCCTCTCTCTCTCTCTCTCTCTCTCTCTCTCTCTCTCTCTCTCTCTCTCTCTCTCTCTCTCTCTTCTCTCTCTCTCTCTCTCTCTCTCTCTCTCTCTATGGTATTACTTAGGGAATATTATTTCATAGGAGTAAAATAGGAAAAGGCTAAAAAAAGATGACGAAATAAAAAATAAAAATAAAATAAGAGAAGAGAAGAAGAGGAGGAGGAAGGAGATCAAGAAGAGGAGGAGGAGGAGGAGGAGGAGGAAGAGGGGAGGAGGAGGAGGAGGAGGGAGATAAGGAGGCACGTCACGCGAAAGAATACATAAAAAAAATTTCATTAGTTTTTTTTTTCTGCTTCTCGTGGAAATTCGGGTTTTTTTTTCTTTTTTCTTAATTTTGTTTCAAATTTATTCTCGTTCACGGAGAGAGGAGAGAGAGAGAGAGAGAGAGCGAGGAGAGAGAGAGAGAGAGAGAGAGAGAGAGAGAGAGAGAGAGAGAGAGAGAGAGAGAGAGAGAGAGATAGTAACATGATGAATAAAAGAGGAAAAGGAAACAAAAGTGAAAGAAGAAAAAGAAAGAAGGTAAAATGAAAAGGAAAAATATTGTGTAGATTTAGAAGAAAGGGTAATTTGTGCTTTGAAGAGAGGAGGAGAGACAGAGAGAGAGGAGAGAGGGGAGAGGGGGGGAGGAAAAAAAAGGGAAAAGGGGGGAGGAGGGAGAAAGGGGGGGGAAAAAGCCTTAAAAAAAAAAGGGGGGGGCCCCCCCCCCCTTTTTTTCCCCCCCCCCCCCCCCCCCCCCCTTTTTTTTTTTTTTTTCCCCCCCCCTTTTTTCCCCCCCTTTTTTTTTTCCCCCTTTTTTTTTTTTTTTTTTTTTTAAAAAAAAAAAAAAAAAAAAAAAAAAGGGAAAAAAAAAAAAGGGGGGGGGGGGGGGGGGGGGGGGGTTTTTTTTTTTTTTTTTTTTTTCCCCCCCCCCCCCCTTTTTTTAAAAATTTTCCCTTTTTTTCCCCCCCCCCCCCCTTTTTTTTTGGGTTTTTTGGGTTTTTTTCTTTTTTTTTTTTTTTTCCCCCCCCAAAAATTTTTTTTTTTTTAAAAAAAAAAAAAAAAAGGGGGGGAAAAAAAAAGGGAAAAAAAAAAAAAAAAAAAAAAAAAAGGGGGAAAATTAAAAAAAAAAGGGGGGAAAAAAAGGGGGAAAAAAAGGGGGGGAAAGGGGGGGGAAAAAAGGGGGGGAAAAAAAAAGGGGGGAAAAAAAAATTGGTGGGTTTAAAAAAATTTTTTTTAAAAAAAGGGGGGGGGGGGGGGGCCCCCGGGGGGGGGGGGTTTTTTTTTTTTTTTTTTTTAAAAAAAAGGGGGGAGAGGGGGGGGGGGGGGGGGAAAAAAAAAAAAAGGGGGGAGAGGGGGGGAGAAAAGGAGAGGGGGGGGAGAGAGGGGAAGGGGGAAAAGGGAAAAAAAGGGGGGGGGGAAAAAAAGGGGAAAAAAAAAAAGGGGGGGGGGAAAAAAAGGGGGAAAAAAAAAAGAAAAAAAGGGGGGGAGGAAAAGGGAGGGGGGGGGGGGGAAAAAAAAAAGGGGGGAAAAAAGGAGGGGGGAGGGGGGGGGAAAAAAAAAAAAAAAAAAAAATTTTTCCCCCTTTTTTTTAATTTTTAAAAGGAAAGAAAAAAAAAAAAAAAAAAAAAAAAAAAAAAAAACCCCCCCCCCCCCAAAAAAAAAAAAACCCCCCCCCCTTTTTTTAAAAAGGAAAAAATTGGGTTTTTTTTTTTTTTAAAATTTTTTTTAAAATTTCCGGGGAAAAAAAAAAACCCCCAAAAGTTTTTGGGAAAAAAAAAAGGGGAAAGGGGGGGAAAAAAAAGGGGAAAAAATAAAAATTTTTAAAAAAATTTTTTTTTTTAAAGGGGGGGGAAAGGGGGAAAGGGGGGGGGAAAAAAAAAAAACCCCCCCCCCAAAAAAAAAAAAAAATTTTTTTTTTTCCCCCCCCCCCCTTCTTTTTTTCCTTTTTAAAACCCCCCGGGGCCCCCCTTTGGGGCCCCCCCCCCCCCCCCCTTTTCCCTCTCTCCCCCCCCCTTTTTTTCTCCCCTTTTTTTTTTTTTTTTTCCCCTTTTTTTTTTTAAAAAAAAAAATTTTTTTTTTTTTTTCCCCCCCCCTTTTTTCCCCCCCCCCTTTTTCCCCCTTTTCCCCTTTTTTTCCCTTTTCCCCCCTTTTTTCCCCCCCCCCCTTTTTTTTTTTCCCCCCCCTTTTTTCCCCCCGGTTTCCCCTTTGCCTTCCCCCCCCCCCCCCCTTTTGGGGGTTTTTCCCGGGGGGAAAAACCCCTTTTTTTTCCCAAAATAAAAAAAAAAATTTTTTAAAATTTTTTCATTTACTTCAGATTTTTTTTAAATTTTTTTTATTTAAAAGGTATATATTTATAAAAACCCAAACCCCTTTTCCTACCCTTTAAAATCTACCCCTTTTTCATTATATCTCTAAAGTCAACAAGGAGGTGGTCCTAATTTTTATTTCAATTGGGCAAGGGTCCCCTGGGTTGATACCCCCGCTGGAACCCCTTTCTCCTAAACCTTCCTCCTCCCCCTTTCTTTTTTTCCCCCCTTTTCCGCCCCCCTGACTCCACCCCTTTCCCCCCTCTCTCTCTCTCTCTCTTTCCCTTCTCTCTCTCTCCTCCTCTCTCTCTCTCTCCTATTTTTTTTTTGGTTTCCTTTTGCTTCAATATGTTTACCTGTCCCCTAATTTTTTTTCCTTTTCTCTCTTCTCCTCTCTCATTTTTTTTTTCTCTCTTTTCTATTTTTTCTCTCCTCTCTCTTCTCTCTCTCTCTCTCTCTCTCTCTCTCTCTCACGGGCCACAAAAAGTGGGCGGCGGATCGCTCCCCTTAGGCCCAAAAGGCCCCAGCAAAAAGGGTGGGCAGGTTGTGTCCTCCACTTGGGGGGGAGGGAGGAGAGAGAGAGATAGGGAGAGGAGAGAGAGAGAGAGAGGGAAGAGAAAAAGAGAGAAGAGAGGGGAGAGAGAGGCAGAGAAACCCAAAAGACATAGAAAAAAGATAGAAAACAAAAGGTAAACAGATGGGGAAACAGACAGATAAACAGAAGATAGACAAACAAAAAAAGACAGGGCAGACAGACAGACAAGCAAATCACAGATAGACAGACCCGTAGACGGAAAAACCCGGGGACAAATAGACAGAAAGACACAGGGGGACAGGCGGATTGGGCGGAAAGAAATAGACAGACAGACACAAAAAATATTCACTTCACAAGATTTCATAAAACAGACCCCGACAGGGGGGGAAAAAAAAGACAGAAAAAAATAGATATAAGCTGACTAACCCATTGATGACAGGGTTGATCAAAACATTTTTTACCAACATACAAAACAAAACAAAAAAAAAAAGGGAAGAAAAACGGGAAAAATGTTTGAAAAGTTAGGAAAAGTGAGAATAAAAGGGTTTTAATTTTTTAAAAAAAAAATGAATAGTTGAATGAGGAAAAGAGAGAAGAGGAAAAGAGAGAGAGAGAGAGAGGGGAGGGAGGGAGAGGAGGGGAAAAGAGAGAGTAGGGGAGAGGGAAGAGGGGAAAAGGAGAGAAATGGGGAAGAGAGAGAGAGAGAGAAAGGGGGAGGGAAAAGGAGGGGGGGGGGAAAAAAGGGAGACAATTTTTTTTTGAGGGAGAGAGGAAAAGGGAGAGAGGAAGAGGGGGGGAGGGAGAGGAGAGAGGAGGGAAAAGGGGAGGGAAGGTTTTTTAGGGGGGGGGGGAAAAATTGGAAATTTTTCCCCCAACATTTTTTACCCCAAAAAACAATAAAAAAGGCAAAGAATAAAAAAAAAAACAAACCAGAAAAAAAAAAAAAAGGGATAAATGAAAGACAAAAAAAAAAAAAAAAAAAAACAAAAAAAAAAAAAAAAGGAAAAGGGAAAAAGGGCCAGGGGAGGAAAAGAAAAGGGGAAAAAGAGGAAAAAGGAGAGAGGAGGGGAAAAAAGGAGAAACATGATTTTCCCAAAAAAAAATAAAAAAAATACCCCCAAACCCCCCCCTCCCCCCCCCTCCCCCCCCCCCCCCTCCCCCCCCTCCCCCCCCACCACCCCCCCCCCCCCCCCGCCCCCCCCCCCATTTTTCCAATTTTCCCCCTTTTATTTCCCCCTTTTTAAAAAAACTCTTTGGGGGGGGGGGGGGGGGGGGGGGGGTTTTTTTTTTTTTTTTTTTTTCCTCCTTTTCCCCTTTTTTCCCCTTCCTCCCTCCTCCTTCCTCTTCTTCTCTTTTTCCCCCCTTCTCCCTTACTTTTTTTTCCTTTTCTTCCCCTTCCTTTTTTTCTTTTTTCTCTCTCTTTTTCCCCTCCTCTTTCCCCCATTTTTCTCTGTTCCCCCCTCCTTCCGGTTTTTTCTTTTCTTTTCCTCTTCTCTCTCTCTCTTCTCTCTTTCTCTTTTCTCCCCTCTCTCCCTTCTTTTCTCTCTCTCTCTCTCTCTTTTCTCTCTCTCCCCCCCCCTCTCTCTCTCTCTCCCCCCTTCTCTCTCTCTTTTTAAACAAAAGGTTTTAAAAAAAACCCCAAACAGGGGTTCTAAAAAAAATATGGGGGGTCTAGTAAACAACTTATGGGGAAAGAGCATCGTCCAAAATCCCCTTTACCCAAAATTCCAGAATAAAAACTTTCACAATAAAAAAAGATATTGCCTTTGCATTTAATGAGATTTGGGGTAAAACTTTCCAAACCAAACCCCCGAACATGCATAATGATTTATTTAAGCATGCCCGCCAGAACCTGTTTTCCCTTTTTATTTTATCTTGAAACCAAAATCAAATAAGGAAATTTAATCTTTTACAAAACCCAAACTAACTTTACCTGGATTTTATGACATAAGATAACATTATAAAAAAATGCAGTGACCCTAATTTCTCCTTTTTAGAATATTAAGAAATATCGTTTAAAGAAGGTATTTTTTCCCCCAAAACCTACAAGTTGCTAGAATAGTTCCTGTTTTAAGAAGGGTAAATTTAATTTTATGCATGGTAATTATAGACCCATTTTTATTTTTACCAAAAGGCCCCTTGCAAAAAATTTGAAAAAATTGTTGTAAATGGGGTAGTTGATTTTTGTTAAAAATTTTTACTTTTTAAATGACCCTTACCATGGGTTTTCCCCCCCATCACAAGTACCCCAGTTTGGGTGTACCCACTATGGCCAAACCTTTTAAAAATAATGCAAAAGTTTCTCAGGGTAGCGTTTCCAACAACTAGCAGAGTATATATAATGCAGTAGTACTCAGCTAGCTGTACACCAACTATGCAGCAGTATATATAATGCAGTAGTACTCAGCTAGCTGTACACCAACTATGCAGCAGTATATATAATGCAGTAGTACTCAGCTAGCTGTACACCAACTATGCAGCATATATATAATGCAGTAGATTGCAAGGAACATCAAATATCAGTATTTGGACTTAACAAACTTTGATTTCCCTATCTCACGTATTCTGTTAGAAAAATTTAAAAAATCTATGGGGTTTCGGGGCCAGCACGAATGGCTTAAAAGTTTTCTGAGTTCAGAAAAAAAAAAAATGTGTACAATAAAATGGCTTTCCTCCACACAAAAGCACCTGCCGTGGTGTGCCACAAGGAGCAAATTTTGGCCCAGTTTTTTTTTTCATAATAAAGACATTATTCGTTGCACTGATAGATTGGAGTTTCTTTTTATGTGATGACCCCCACGATTATGTAAAAGGAAAAGATTTAAAAGTGATTGAAAAACCCCTTTAAAGTAGAATTGAACATGGTCTGATTGGCTTTTAAAAAATAATAAATTGTCTTTTTTGATACTTCCACATCGTGCTTCATGGTTCCAGGGCCCTTTAATGACCCAAAACAAACATGTTACCTTAAAAGGAAAAATTCCCCTTAATACAAGTCTAAATTCAAGTTTTTTGGGGTAACAAAATTAAAATTATTATGGAAACCCTTTAAAAACCCTTACTAAATTTCCCAGGTAAAGGGGGTTACAACATAAGAAATTTTACCCACTGACCTTAAATTTAAATTTTCAAATACCCCATTTTTTTTGGTATCTGGGGCCGTACAAACCCCAAAAACTTTTTTTGCTAGAAAAATAGCGGATAACTAAAAAAATAGGCCCAACCCATTTTTTTAAAAAACAAGGGAAATAAGCATTTGTTCTTGCAAATTTTTTTTTTTAACCCTAAAAATCGACAAATTTTTCCCAAAAGCAATATTGGGAGAGACCGCCTAAAACCCCCCGGGGGAAAAAAAATGCCCCCAAAAAACTAGCTAACCGGGGGCACTAGAATTAAAAAAAACCAGACAAAAAAAAAACTACAGGGGTAAAAATCCCCCCGGGGGAAACCCCAAAAACCCCAAAAAAACAATACAGGGGTTTAAAAAAGAATCCCCAGGTGAGAAAAAACAAAAAAAACAGCTCACGGGGGGCACAAACCCCGGGGGAAACCCCCCAAACCAAAAAAAAACATATCAGGGGGTATAAAAATCCCCCGGGGGAACCACACTGCCCAAAACCAAAAATATTAAGGGGTTCACTAGTTTCCCACTGCAAACCCCCAAACCCAAAAAACTAGCTAACGGGGCAATAAAAATAAAGGGGGAACAACCTGCCCCAAAAAAAACATCAGGGGGTTACTAAGAATAGGTGCAGAACCCCAATTCCCAAAAAAATGCAAAAGGGGGGGATAAAATCCCCCGGTAAACCCAAAAAAAAAAACATGGCCCCGGGGCACAAAAATCCCCGGGAAAAAAACCCAACCAAAAAAACCGGGGGTTCACTAAAAACCCCCCGGGAGCCCAAAAAACAAAAAACCCTGGGGGGGATAAAAAACCCCCGGGGCAGAAAAAATCCCCAAAAAAAAGCAAAATTTTTAAAAAAAATAGGTGGAAACCTAAAAAAATGCACCCGGGGGTTCCCAAAAACCCTTTTAAAAAAAGGCCCCAAAAAACCCAGCTCTTTTTCAAGAATCCCCTTTGGAAAAACCCCCCAAAAAAAACATATCCGGGGTTTAAAACCCCAAAAACCCCTAAAAAACATGTACAGGGGGCAAAAAATCAAAAAAAAATGAAAAAAACATCTAAGGGGTTACTAAAATCCCCCTTTAAAAACCGCCAAAAACCAAACTACAGGGGTCATAAAAATCCCCTTTTTCGAAAAATGCCCCAAAAAAAGCTACAGGGGTTCCCAAGAACCCCTCAAACCCCACGCCAAAAAAACAAAATCCTTCAAATAAAAAGGGGCAAACCACCTGCCCCAAAAACCAGCCCAAAAGGGGGCAAAACCCGCCCCAAACCACACACCCAAAAACGAAACCGGGCCCCGACCCCCCCAAACCCACAAACCCAAAAAAAGCCCTATAACCCCCCAACCCCCGCCCAAAAAAACATAGCTACACGGGGGTTTAAAACCCCGGGGCGAAAACCACCCCCAACAAAAACGTCACGGGGGGGACTAAAAAACCCCGGGAAAAAACAAGGGAAAAAACCCTAAACCCCGGGGGAAAAACCCAGGGGGAAACCCCAAAATGCCCCCAAAAAAAAGGGGGAAAACGGGGGCCCAAAAACCCCCGGGCAAAAACCAAAAAAGGCCCCCAAAAAAAACAAAAAGGGGGCCCCAAAACCCAAAGGAAAAACCCCACAGCCCAAAAAAAAGAAAAACCCCTCCCAAAACCCGTCAAAGGGCCACAACCCCCAAAAAAAACAACCCACGGGGGACTGAACCCCCGGGGAAACCACACAGGCCCAACAAAACATAGCTCACGGGGGCACTAAGAAACCCACGGTGCAGAAAACCCCCCGCCCAAAAAAAACATAGAAGGGGGTTAAAAACCACGCCCAAAAAAAAAACCCGGGGGAAAATAAGAACCGGGAGAACCAAAAAAACCCCAAAAAAACATAGTACAGGGGGGCACTAAGAACCACGGGAACCACACCCAAAAAAAAATAACGGGGCAGAACCACTCGCCCCAAAAAAAAAACTAGGGGCCCAAAACCCCGGTTAGAACCAACCCCCCCCCAAAAACAAGCACCGGGGGTAAAAACAAAAACCCAAAAAACAACAAGGGGGGAAAAAAACCCACGGGGCAAAAAAATCCCAAAAACCCAACAAAGGGGGGACAAAACCCACGGGCCCGAACCCACCGCCCAAAAAAAAACGGGGCAAACCACAACCCCAAAAAATATAGACAAGGGGGGAAAACCCCGGGGAAAAAAAACCCCCAAAAACTCAAAAGGGGGGAAAAAAGAACCGGGCAAAGGGCCCCCCCCTCCCAACAAAAAAACAACGGGGGTAAAAACCCCCGGGGGCCCCGGGCCCCAAAAAAAAAGCTCCGGGGGGACAAAACCCCCCCCCCCGGGGCAGAACCACACAGCCCAAAAAATAGCTACAGGGGGGCACTAAGAATCCCACGGTGCGAACCCACTGCCCCAAAAAACCCGGGGCACGTCCCCAAAACCCCCCCCCCCGGGAAACCCGGCCCAACAAAAAAAGGGGAAAAAGGGGGGGCAAAATCCACGGGCAAAACAAAGGGCCCCCCAAAAAAAAAAACACACGGGGGCCAAAATCCCACGGGCAAAAACCACGCCCCAAAAAAACCCCAAAAAAAAGGGGCACGTCCCCGGGCAGAAACCCACAGGCCAACAAAAACATAGCTACACGGGGGGCAAAAGAAAACCCACGGTGCAGAAAAACCACCCCAAAAAAAATAGCTACACGGGGGGTAAAACCCGGGCAAAAAACCCCCCCCAAAAAACACAAACCACGGGGCCAAAACCCGGGGCAAACCACAAAAGGCCCCCCAAAACCCAAACCCACCGGGGGGCCAAAAACCCAAGGGGGGAAAAACAAAACCATAAAATCACGGGGGCAAAACCCCGGGGAAAAAAAACAAACCCCCCATTTAAACCCCGGGGGCCCCCGCCACCCGAAACCCCAAAGCCCCAAAAAATGCCACCGGGGGGACAAAACCCCGGTCAAAAACCACGGCCCCCAAAAAAAGGACACAAATAGAAACCCCCCGGGGAAAAACCACACACCCAACAAAACATAGCTACACGGGGGTCACTAAGAATCCCACGGTGCAGAACCACACACGCCCAACAAAACATAGCTACACGGGGGTACACTAATGAATCCCACGGTGCAGAACCACACACGCCCAACAAAACATAGCTACACGGGGTCACTAAGAATCCCCGGTGCAGAACCACACATGCCCAACAAAACATAGCTACACGGGGGTCACTAAGATCCCACGGTGCAGAACCACACATGCCCAACAAAACATAGCTAGTCTACGGGGGTCACTAAGAATCCCACGGTGCAGAACCACACATGCCCAACAAAACATAGCTACACGGGGGTCACTAAGATCCCACGGTGCAGAACCACACACGCCCAACAAAACATAACTACACGGGGGTCACTAAGAATCCCACGGTGCAGAACCACACACGCCCAACAAAACATAGCTACACGGGGGTCACTAAGAATCCCACGGTGCAGAACCACACAGGCCCAACAAAACATAGCTACACGGGGGTCACTAAGAATCCCACGGTGCAGAACCACACATGCCCAACAAAACATAGCTACACGGGGGTCACTAAGAATCCCACGGTGCAGAACCACACATGCCCAACAAAACATAGCTACACGGGGTCACTAAGAATCCCACGGTGCAGAACCACACACAGCCCAACAAAACATAGCTACACGGGGGTCACTAAGAATCCACGGGGGTCAGAACCACACAGGCCCAACAAAAACATAGGTACACGGGGGTCACTAAGAATCCCACGGTGCAGAACCACACACGCCCAACAAAACATAGCTACACGGGGGTCACTAAGAATCCCACGGGGGTCAGAACCACACATGCCCAACAAAACATAGGTACACGGGGGTCACTAAGAATCCCACGGTGCAGAACCACACACGCCCAACAAAACATAGCTACACGGGGGTCACTAAGAATCCCACGGGGGTCAGAACCACACAGGCCCAACAAAACATAGGTATACTGGGGGCGCAGATACTGGAATGATTTACCAGAAAATCTCAGAAATTCCCCTTCATTGTCTTCTTGCAAGTATAATGCTAAACAACATTTGATAAATAGATACCAGCGAAATTAAAACTATATTGCTTTTTGTTCAACTCTTCTATTTTCACATATATTTAGAAACTGTTATTACTATGCATGGGCTCAATAACACAGCTGTAAGTGTTTGTGTATGTGTATATGTGCATGTGTGTGTATATGTGCATATGTGTGTGTATGTGTGTGTGTGTGTATGCATGTATGTGTGTATGTATATGTGTATATGTATGTGTGTATGTATAATTGTATATATATATATATATATATATATACATATAATTTTTTTTTTTTTTTTTTTTTTTTTTTTTACATTTGTGCCTATAGCGCTGTAGGCAGTGGTGACCCAGGGTGGGATGGCAGGCTCTGGAGGTTCACTTGAGGGCTGTGATGGTTGGTCTCGCCGTGGTGGCGCAGGCAGGATGGGTTATAGTGACGCCTGTGATTAAGGCTCATGCCGCCCCCTGTGTCCTCCGATGCACTCGCAATCGAAGGTAGAGTTGATGGGCAGGGCATGTGGGTGTTCTTAGGCCACTCCACGGTGCAGAAAGGTTTTGAGTTTCTTCGGGGATCGAACTCGGGTCACCGAGAACGCCAGTCGGAGACGCTAACCACTCCGCTACCGCCTCCCCATATATATATATGTAAGTGTATATATGTGTATATGTGTGTATATATGGGTATGTATGTGTGTATGTATATGATCATGTGCGTGTGTTTATATATGTACGCATTTTGTGCATAGATGTATATGTATGTGGGTGTATATGTGGTGTACGTATGTCTTACAATGTATAAATAAGCGTGTATGTATGTACTAGCCGCAAAGCAGCCCTCCGGACGGCCTTTTTGTCTAGCTCCTGCGGAGGGCTATTGGTAGGCCTTCGGCCCACCACCTGTGTTTGGTGGGCCTTTGGCCCACTAAACACAGACTCTCCAGATAAACCCATTACCCACCACCTCGGCCCACCAAATACAGACTCTTCAGATAGCCCTTTCTAACTTTCCTGAAATGTATGTATTCCCCCCACACATTCACTCACCCATTACCCATCCACCCCCCACCCATTCACTCACCCATTACCCATCACCACACACCCATTCACTCGCCCATTACCCATCACCACACACCCATTCACTCACCCATTACCCATCACCACACACCCATTCACTCACCCATTACCCATCACCCCCCACCTATTCCCTCACCCATCACCCATCCCCCCACCCATTCACTCACCCATCACCCCACACCCATTACCCATCACCCCACCCATTCACTCACCCATTACCTATCACCCTACATCAAGATTTCCTCAATTCTTGCAACCCACTTTTTTTCTTCAGTTCTCCCTAATAGGCTGCTAAAAAAAATAAAACAAAAAGTGATTGGATCATCCTATAAGTGGGCTTAAAACCTTCCCCTGGTCAACCTAATTCCAAAACTGTGACATATGATGGGATTCCGCCACAGGGGGTGGCACCTATCGCGGACAGACACATACACACACACACACACACACACACACACACACACACACACACCACACACACACACACACACACACGCACACACACTTTCGCTTATATTATTATAGATATAGTCATATACATAATGTTTTATTTTTTATGTACAAAGAACCTGCATGTGTATGTATGTTTGTGTATAAGTATGCATAATATGTACTTTGTTTCTGTCTTAGGAATATATTTTTGCCGTAAAGTCGGTGGCCTTTAGCTCCCGTCTGCTTGCTAGAATTTATAGGCGATTACGTCTGTATAAGAGCTTCGGCCCAACAGACCTGGGCTTCAAATACAATATTGTATAAGTACTATGATATTATGTTACAAAGGCCAATAACAAGTCAAAGTCAAAGTCAAAGTCTCTCTCCTTCTCTCCTCTCCTCTCATCTCCCTCTCTCCTCCTCTCTCTCTCCTCTCTCTCTCTCTCTCTCTCTCTCTCTCTCTCTCTCTCTCTCTCTCTCTCTCTCTCTCTCTCTCTCTCTCTCTCTCTCTCTCTCTCTCTCTCTCTCTCTCTCTCTCTCTCTCTCTCTCTCTCTCTCTCTCTCTCTCTCTCTAATCAATCAGGTTTATGATTCCCATTAATGTCAAACGCCCATTATTTTACCCATAATGGCTCACTTGAAACTATCCCCATTCTCTTAATTCTCTCTCTCTCTCTCTCTCTCTTCTCTCTCTCTCTCTCTCTCTCTCCCCTCTCCTCTCTCTCTCTCTCTCGCCCGTCAGGTGGCAAGGTTGGTAGAGACGTGAGTTCGCAATGTGCAGCGTCCCTGTGCATTCGATCAGCGGTTCGAGTCCGCCTAGTTCGTGCTGACGTGGCGGCGCTTTGTATAGTCAATAACCTAGTAGTTGGTACTTGCAAAGTGTCTAGATAGGATGAAAAATCTCTCTCTTCTCTCTCTCTCTCTCTCTCTATCCTCTCTCTCTCTCTCTTTGCTCTCTCTCTCTCTCTCTCTCCTCTTCGTCTCATCTCTCCTCTCTCTCTCTCTCATTCTCGCTTCTCCTCTCTCTTCATTCTACTCATCCAGTATTTTGTGACTTTTTCTCCAATTCACTCTCTCCTTCCTCTCTCACCTCCTTCCTCCTCCTCCTTCTCTCTCCCTCCTCATTCTCTCCTTCACTCTTCCTCCCTCTCTATCCTCTCTCTCTCTCTCTCTCTCCTCGCTCTCACTCCTCTCTCCTCTCTCATTACTGCACGTCATTCCAGTATTTTGTTGACATATTTTTTCTCCTCTATTTCACTCTTCCTCCTTCCCTCCCTTCCTTCCTCCCTTCCTTCCTTCCCTCCCTTTCTCTCCCTCCCTCCTCCTTCCTCCTTCCCCCTTTCCTTCCTCTCCTCCCTTTCCTCTCTGCCTCCCTCCCTTCCCTCCCTCCCTCCCTCCCTCCCCCCTTCCCTTCCTCCCTTTCTTTCATCCCTTCCCCTCATTCCCCTTCTTCCCTTCCCTCCCCCTTCCTCCTCCTTCCATCCCTTCTTCCTTCATTCCCTCCTTTCTCCTTCCCTCCCTCCTTCCACCCCTTTCCTCCTTCCTCCTCCTCCTTCCCTCCCTCCTCCCTTTCCTCCTTCCTCCCTTCCTCCTTCTCCCCTCCCCTTTCCTCCCTTCTCTCCCTTCCCTCCCTTCTCTCCCTTCCTTCCTTCCTCCCTCCACCTTCCCCCCCTAGGTAAAGTATCCCATTTACCCACGCCTGATTCAATTTAAGGGAGGGAAGCGAGGGAGAGAAATGGTGGTGATGGTGGTGATGATGGTGTGTGGTGTGTGTGTGTGTGTGGTGGTGTGTGTGTTTGTTGTGTGTGATAGTGTGGTGGTGGTGTGAGTGTGTTGTGTGTGTGTGTGTGTGTTTGTGTGTGTGTGATTGTTGTGGTGGTGGCGTGTGTGTGTGTGTGTGTGTGTGTGTGTGTGTGTGTGTGTGTGTGTGTGTGTGTGGTGGTGGGGATGGTGGGTGTGTATGGGTGTATCGTGATGGTGGTGTGTGTGGGTGTGTGTTTGTGTGTGTGTGTTTGAGAGAGAGAGAGAGAGAAAAGAGAGAGAGAGAGAGAGGGGAGAGAGAGAGAGAAGAGAGAGAGAAGAGAGAGAGAGAGAGAGAGAGAGAGAGGAAATAAAATTTGAGCCATATTGTTCCCATTTTTCTATTATTTTTTCCATTTCATTCCCCTCCCTCTCTCTCTCTCTCTCTCTCCCCTCTCTCTCTCTCTCTCTCTCCTCTCTCTCTCCCCTTCTTCTCCTCTCTCTCCTCTCCTCTCCCTCTTCTCTCCCCTTTCTCTCTCTCTCTCTCTCTCCTTCTCTCTCTCTCTCTCTTTCCCTTCCTTCCTTTTCATTCTCTTTCCCTTTACACTGTTCTTCCCTCCATCTCTCCTTTCCCTTTCTTCTTATCTCCCTTCAGTGTGTGTGTGTGTGTGTGTGTGTGTGTGTGTGTGTGTGTGTGTGAAGTAGTAGTAGTAGTAGTAGTAGTAGTAGTAGTAGTAGTAGTAGTTGTAGTATTGTATTGTAAATGGGGAGGCGGTAGCAGAGTGATTAGCGTTTCCGAGTGGCGTTCTTGGTGACCCGAGTTCGATCCCCGAAAACCAAAACCTTTCTGCACCGTCGAGTGGCCTAAGAACACCCACATGCCCTGCCTATCAACTCTACCTTAGATTGCGAGTGCATCAGAGGACACAGGGGGGCGGCATGAGCCTCTAATCACAGGCGTCACTATAACAGAACTGGAAATCTCACATCTCATCTCTTGCTAAAACAGCTTCTAAGAAGTTAGGTGTGCTGTGGCGTCTGCGTCCTTTTTTTTCTCCCTCCCAATTGCTTGCTCCCTACAGGGGCCTTATTACCGCCCATGTATGGAGTATGTCTCACATGTTTGGGGAGGATCCACTCATACAGCTCTCCTAAACAGGGTTGAGTCAAAAGCTTTTCGTCTCATCAACTCCTCTCCTCTGACTGACTGCCTTCAATCTTTAAATCACCGCCGCAATGTTGCTTCTCTTGCTCTCTTCTACCGTTGTTTTCATGCTCACTGCTCTTCTGAACTTGTTAACTGCATGCCTCCCCCCCTCCCGCGGCCTCGCTGCACAAGACTTTCTACTCATTCTCATCCCTATTCTGTCCATCTTCCTAATGCAAGAGTTAATCAGTATCTTTACTCTTTCATCCCTTTCACTGGTAAACTCTGGAACTCTCTTCCTGTTTCTATTTGTCCACTTTCCTATGACTTAAATCTTTTCAAAAGAAGAGTAACAAGACACCTCCCGAACTAAATTGGCTCACCCCTCTTTTTTGTTTTATTCTCTTACTGTCTTCTTTATAGGGACTGGCAACTAAGCGGGCTTTGTGTTACCCATTTTTGTTGTGCCCTTGGCCAGTTCCTTGTGATGGATAAAAAAAAAAAAAAAAAAAATAATTAAATAAAAAAAAAAAATCCTGCCTGCGCCACCACGGGCGAGGGCCAACCATCAGAGCCCTCAAGTGTGCCTCCAGGGCCTACCATCCGTCTTAGAAGTCACTGCCTACAGGCGCTACAGGCCAAGATGTAACAAAACAAAAAAACAAAAAAAGTAGTAATGGTGGTCTGACATTCGACAGTGGAAGGAAGAGGAAAGGAGAAAGAGAGAGAGAGAGAGAGAGAGAGAGAGAGAGAGAGAGAGAGAGAGAGAGAGAGAGAGAGAGAGAGAGAGAGAGAGAGAGAGAGAGAGAGAGAGAGAGAGAGAGAGAGAGAGAGAGAGAGAGAGAAGAAAATAAAGAAGTACAAAGAAGATAATAGATGGGAAAAACAAAGAAATGAAAAAGAGATAAATATGAGAAAGGACAGAGAAATAAATAAAGGGATAAAGAAGGAATGAAAGGAAATAGGAAAGAGGGAAGTGAATGGAAGAACAAGGAAGATGAGAAGATAATTAAATAAATGATGAAGAGGAGGAGAAGAGAGAGAAAAAACAGCTGTTAGTTCTCTCTCTCTCTCTCTCTCTCTCTCTCTCTCTCTCTCTCTCTCTCTCTCTCTCTCTCTCTCTCTCTCTCTCTCTCTCTCTCTCTCTCTCTCTCTCTCTCTCTCTCTCTTTTTTCCCTTATTCCTTCGTTCTTTCTATTCACCTTCTATCTCTCTTTCTTCCTCCTGTCTTACTCCATTTTATTCCTTTTGTTTCATTTCCCTCTTCTTCTCATCTTCTTTTCTCTCTCCTTTTCCTCCGTTTCTTCCTCTCCTCCCCTTCTCCATATACCACAAATTCTTCTCTTATATTCTTGTATTCCTCCTTCTCTTCCTTTCATTCATTCCTCTTTTTATAACCTCCTACCTTTTCCTTCACTTTCTCACTTTCTCACTTTCTCACTTTTTTCTCTTTTTTCTCCTTTTCTTCTTTACACCCTCACTCTACCTCTTCATTTTCTCTGTCTTTCTCTCCTTCCTCCTTTTTTCCTCCTTTATCTAGCTAGCTATTGCCTTTTCTCTCCTTCCACTTTTCTTACATCCTTTTCTACTCTCTCTTTCTCTTTCCTCCTATTTCCCTCCGCTCCTCAATACCACCTTTTCCTCCTCCCTTCCCTTCCCACTTCCTTTCATCAATTCCCTCTTCCCTTTTCATTCTCTTCCCTTCATTCCCCTTTCTCTCCTTCCACTTTTCTCCAATCCTTTTTCTAGCTCTTGTGTCTCTCTCTTCCTCCTCCTCAATACCACCTGTTCCTCCCTCCCTCCTTCCCTCCCCTCACCTCATCGCCTCCTTCCCTCTCTCATAACACCTGCAAGTGGTCACCTAAATGGTCCTCAAACCCGCCAAATGTTACCTTTCCTACCCTACTGAACTAACCTTACCTATCCTATCCTACCTACCTAACCTAAACTAACCTTACCCTACCATTTTTAAACCCCGGGTGGCCAAGGCGAAACATTCTCCACACCTCCTAACAATCCTCTAACTCCTAACATTCTCCTATTTCACTGAGCTATGCTGATGATATGGTACTGCTCGCACCCACTGCGGATGCGTTGCAGGACCTTATCAATGTGTGCCAGGTGTATGCTGCCAAGCATGACATTGTCTACAACACCACTAAGACAGAGTGCATGGTAGTATCACCGCCACGGGCTCAGGGGAATTACCTGAAAACAGCTTGGCTCGGTGGGTCTGCCCTCACTTTTGTGGATAGATTCGCATACTTAGGCCATGCTATATCCCACGACATGACTGATGATGATGATATCATCAAGCAGACCACCAAGCTTCTTGTCGTGGGAAATACTTTACAGAGGAAATTCTCCTACTGTAGCAGAGAGGTGAAGATGGAGTTATTCAGGAGTCACTGCTACTCTATATACTGCAACTCGCTGTGGTCGCGGTTCAAGGTGGCCACTCTGAATCGCCTTAAGGTCTGTCACAATGACATCCTTAAGAGGCTTCTGGGGCTGCCCAGGTGGTGCAGCTCGTCCCTGGCTTTCGCTAGGAACGGGGTGAACAATCTGGATGTGATCCGTCGACACTCCGTGTTCAGCTTAAGGAGTAGGGTGGAGCTCTCTGCGAACTCCATCATCACCTCCGTCAGGCAGAGCTCGGCCTATGTATGTGGACCTATACAACAGCGGTGGCTGGGTCTGCTGTTTGTGCAGAATGTGGGGTAGCACAGGTGTACATGTAGTACGCATACTCTCTATGTACAGCAGTGCCTCTATTGCCCACATGTATATATTATATTGTATTTGCTTTAGTACTTAAGTTCACTCCCTCATGTCTATGAGTCATGGTTTTTTTTTTCCTGTATGGCTCCGGGTGAAAATAAAATTATTATTATTATTATACCTTTCCTTCCTTTCTCTTAGTTTTCATTCTTGTGTCTTCTTTCATTCCTCTTACCTTTCCTCCTACTTTTCCTCTTTCCCAAGTGTCGCAGTGAAGAGTTTTACCGCGCACTAATGTTCTCTTAGCCGCTTTTTTATTCCTCTTTTCGCCGTCTGAGAGGCTGTGATGCTCTCTCTCTCTCTCTCTCTCCTCTCTCTCTCTCTCTCTCTCTCTCTCTCTTCCTCTCTCTCTCTCTCTCTCTCTCTCTCTGTTTTGATTAAATTGAAGTTTTCTCCCATTTTTGTCTCTTCCTCCTCCTCCTCCTCCTCTTCCTCCTCCTCCTCCTCCTCCTCTTTTCTTCTCTACACGGCTTCCCTCTCCTTCCCTTCTTCTTCTTCTTCTTCTTCTTTATACCTCATTATCTTTTACTCTTGCATCTCATCTTTATATTTCTCTCATCTCTCATATTTCTTATCTCCCTCCTCTTCTTCCTCCTCCTCCCCTTCCTCCTCCTCCTCCTCCTCCTTCTCCTCCTCCTCCCCTTCCTCCTCCTCCTCCTCCTCCTCCTTCTCTCCTCCTCCTCCTCCTCCTCTCTTCGTAAACAGCTAATCTTTCCCTCATCAGTTTATCTCCTTTATATCTTGGCTAATTCCCAGAGAGAGAGAGAGAGAGAGAGAGAGAGAGAGAGAGAGAGAAGAGAGAGAGAGAGAGAGAGAGAGAGAGAGAGCCAGAGAGAGAGAGAGAGAGAGAGAGAGAGAGAGAGAGAGAGAGAGAGAGAGAGACCACCCAGAGGTTAGAGTGGAGGGCAGGAATAACGGAGGAAAAGTGGTTTACGGATGGAGAGAAAGATAAACCTTCAAGATAAACAAACTTTTACTTATTGCTTTTGTTCTGGAGGGAAAGTTTTATTTATTATTATTATTATTATTATTATTATTATCATTAACATTATTATTATTATTATTATTATTATTATTATTATCATTATTATCATCTATATTATTATTTCTTTTATTAATTAGTATTATTTTTCTATTGTTATTATTAGTATCATTGTTATTATCGTCATTATCGTTATTACTATTATTATTATGGTCATTATTTTTACTACTACTATTTGGTGGTGACTGTAGTAATAGTGGTAGTAAATGATAGTAGTAGTAGTAGAAGTAGTAGTAGTTGTATTAGTAGTAGTACTAACAGTAGTAGTTGTTGTAGTAGCAGTAGTAGTAGTAGTAGTAGTAGTAGTAATAAATAATGGTAGTAAGTAGTAGTAGTAGTAGTAGTAGTAGTAGTAGTAGTATAAATAATGGTAGTAAGTAGTAGTAGTAGTAGTAGTAGTAGTAGTAGTAGTAGTAGTAGTAGTGTAGTAGAAGAAGTTGTAGTAGCAGTAGTACCAGTAAGACGCCTTAATCGGCGAAGGACGAGCGAGCCCGTAGAAACCCGCCGCACGTGCGCACGTGTGGCGTCATCCGGACTTTGACCTGTGTGACATTGCTAGGTGTGTGGTCTCAAACCACACACCAAATTTCAACTTAGTCGGTACAGCCGTTTCTCAGCTATAGCAAGATAACGTTGTCTGACACCCCTCACGCGGCACGCGCCACGCGCCATGCTGACCCCTCACGTGAGACAAAACATGTCAACACAAATAGGGATTGAATGGGGCATCAGATGGCGAAGACCGCTTGTCAATCGGAAGCGGGATTCCAAAGATATAAGCTCCTAAAAAGCGTGACGGTCGGGTCGGGTCGGGTCGGGTCGGGTCGGGTTGGGTCGGCCGCTAAAGTGAGAAAAATCCCGTATCCAGTGAGGACTCTCGAGCGCTTCGCGCTCGCTCGTAAATAGTAGTAGTAGTAGTAGTAATAGTAGTGGTGGTAGTAGTAATAGTAGTAGTAGTAGTCAGGCGTAGTAGTCTTAAGCTGTCACACGAGCAATATTTTCCGGCATCTTTTGGTATCTTGCTACCAAAAGATGCCCGTACTGGTGGCAAAAGGTGCGCGACTTGTCACACGGCGTTTCGGCTATGAGCATCTTCCTACCAGAGTAGCTAAGATCTTATTCTTCTATCTTAGCTACTCTGCTTCTACTGGCATCTATAAAATGTCCTTCCCTCTTCACATATTTCCCTTGAGATAACCATAAATAAACCTGGCTTGAATTCCTAAATCAAGTAAAAATAACACACATATCATATTATTCCCGGTTCTATAGTAAAAACACACGCAGCCTATTAAATGCCTATTAAATTTCAGTTTTTATCAACATTTTTCGTCATAACTTTTCAGCAACAACTCAAAACTTAACTATATATCTAAATCATACGTAATTTTTTTTTAATATATTATATATAATATATATATATATTTCTAATATATTATATATAATATATATATATATATATATATATATAATATATATATATATATATATATATATATATATATTATATATAATATATATATATATATATAAGATAAACAAATGGTATTTTTTCCTCTATTTTGCCTTTACTTTTCACTTTCGAAGCCAACACCGTCCTCAAACAGGGAAATTATCCTGCATCTGCACCACAGGCTCCAAAATGTAAACAAGGATGCCGTACTGGTGGCAAAGAACGAACATGCGCGACTCCGCGTTTGCTACCAAAAGATGCCAGTATCATGCGTCCAAATGATGCTAGATACGCTTTTGCTACCAAAAGATGCCGGTATCAGGCGTCAAATGATGCTGATACGCGTTTTGCTACCAAAAGATGCCGGTATCAGGCGTCAAATGATGCCTGATACGCGTTTGCTACCAATAGATGCCGGAAAAAGTGTCCGTGTGACATGGCCTTTAGGGGAGGCGGTAGCGGAGTGGTTAGCGTCTGCGATTGGCGTTCTCGGTGACCCGAGTTCGATCCCCGAAGAAACCCAAAACCCTTATGCACCGTGGAGTGGTTAAGAACACCCACATGCCCTGCCCATCAACTCTACCTTCGATTGCGAGTGCATCGGAGGACACAGGGGGGCGGCATGAGCCTCTAATCACAGGCGTCACTATAAGAATCCTGCCTGCGCCACCACGGGCGAGGACCAACCATCACAGCCCTCAAGTGAACCTCCAGAGCCTTCCATCCGAGCCCTGGGTCACCACTGCCTACAGGCGCTATAGGCACAAATAAAAAAATAAAAAATTAAATAAAAAAATAAAAAAGTAGTAATAGTATTATTATTATTAGTAGTACAGTGGTGGTAGTTTTAAAAGTAGTTGTAGTAGTCGAAACAGTAACACACTCTCTCTCTCTCTCTCTCTCTCTCTCTCTCTCTCTCTCTCTCTCTCTCTCTCTCTCTCTCTCTCTCTCTCTCTCTCTCTCTCTCTCTCTCTCAAAATTCTCCTCAAAAACATAAGTTTATACCTAAGATTTCATTTCACTCTCCCTTCTCCCTCCCTCCCTCCCTTACCCTCCCTCACCCTTCCCTATCTCCCTCCCTTCTCTCACCCTTTCTCTCCCTTACCCCTTTCCTCCCTTCCTTCCCTTCCTTCCTCCCTCCCTCCCTCCCTCCCTCCCTCCCTCCCGCCCTTTCAAACATGCACAAAACACCCCCGCTTTCCTCCCTCCCGCCACTCCCGAGATTTGGGTTAATTTTCTTCCCCATTGTTACAACTTGCGTATTGTGACCCAGCTATTTAAAGGGCGGGCTAATGGTGGTGGTGGTGGTGGTGGTGGTTGTGGTGGTGGTGGTGGTGGTGGTGGTGGTGGGTGGTGGTGGTGGTGGTGGTGGTGGTGGTTGGGTGGTGGTGGTGGTGGTGGTGGTTGGTGTTGGTGGTGGTGGTGGTGGTGGTTGGTGTGGTGGTTGGTGGTGGTGGGTGGTGGTGGTGTGGTGGTGGTGGTGGGTGGTGGTGTGTGGTTGGTTGGTGTGGTGGTGGTGGTGGTGGTGGTGGTGGTTGGTGGTGGTGGTAGTGTGGTGCTGGTGGTGTTGGTGGTGGTGTAGTGGTGTAGTGGTAGTGGTGGTGGTGGTGGTGGTGGTGGTGGTGGTTGGTGTTGGTGGTGGTGGTGGTGGTGGTTGGTTGGTGGTGGTGGTGTGGTGGTGGTTGGTTGGTGGTGGTGGTGTGGTGGTGGTGTGGTGGTGGGGTGGTGGTGGTGGTGTGGTGGTGGTGGGTGGTGGTGGTGGTGGTGGTGGTGGTGGTGTGAGTTGGTGGTGGTAGGGTGGTGGGGTGGTGACGGGGTGGTGGTGGGGTGGTGACGGTGGTGGTGGTGGTGGTGGTGTGTGTCTGTGTGTGTGTGTGTGTGGGTGGGTGGGTGGGTGTGTGTGTGACTGTGTGTGTGTGTTATTCAGACAGAGTGCATGGTAGTATCACCGGCACGCGCTCAGGTGAATTACCTGAAAACAGCATGACTCGGTGGGTCTGCCCTCACTTTTGTGGATAGATTCGCATACTTAGGCCATGTTATATCCCACGACATGACTGATGATGATATCATCAAGCAGACCACCAAGCTTCTTGTCGTGGGAAATACTCTACAGAGGAAATTCTCCTACTGTAGCAGAGAGGTGAAGATGGAGTTATTCAGGAGTCACTGCTACTCTATATACTGCAACTCGCTGTGGTCGCGGTTCAAGGTGGCCACTCTGAACCGCCTTAAGGTCTGTCACAATGACATCCTTAAGAGGCTTCTGGGGCTGCCCAGGTGGTGCAGCTCGTCCCTGGCTTTCGCTAGGAACGGGGTGAACAATCTGGATGTGATCCGTCGACACTACGTGTTCAGTTTAAGGAGTAGGGTGGAGCACTCTACGAACTCCATCATCACCTCTGTCAGGCAGAGCTCGGCCTATGTATGTGGACCTATACAACAGCGGTGGCTGGGTCTGCTGTTTGTGCAGAATGTGGGGTAGCACAGGTGTCCATGTATGCTTTTCTATGTACTTTGATGCTATGTCCCCTAATGTGCCTGTACTTTGTTCCTGCTTTTGTTTTTGCTCTAGTACTTAAGTTTACTCCTTGGCCTGTTCTTATCGCTTTGTTTTTTGTATGTATGCCTTCGGGCG
>JACEEZ010010377.1:60000-65000 GCA_016584305.1 Chionoecetes opilio | reverse complement strand
TTAGTTGTTTTTTTTCATTGTCCAGGTTTTTTTTCTGTTCATCTTCTTCTTCTTCTTCTTCTCTTCTTTCTTCTTCTTCTCGTTTCTCCTTCTTCTTCTCTTCTTCTCTTCTTCTTCTTCTTCTTCTTCTTCTTCTTTCTTCTTCTTCTTCTTCTTCTTCTTCTTCTTCTTCTTCTTCTTCATCTTCTTGTTATTGTATAAAAAATGGATGTCTGCACTCGACTCAATAACACAGAAATTGAAGTAGGAGAAGGAGATTACAAAGCAAAGCATTCAAGTATATGTGGTTTTCCTATGCACAAAACAGCAACAAAACGCATTAGGTTTCTTACAAATGGCTGTTTGCTTTAATAACTACACACTACAACTAACTAAGATCTAAGAGAGAAAAAGATAAAGGAACGTAGAAGGCATTTGGGGCTTTTGTGCTCAACCGCCCCAACCCACCCACTCCATCCCTGCCAGCCGAAGCTGGGCCGGAAATGAAGTTGATACCAGGCAGTAAAGAAACACTGCATGGAATTTTTTTTTTGTGGGAAAGTTGAAAGCTGTAATCTATGGCTAACTCGACTATGTTTGGTGGGAGTAGGTTTAGTGCTTGATAGATAGGTCATTTATGTGTGTTTTGTAATGGTGGGAACACGTGTGGAGGTTCAGGGGTGGGTGGCGGCAGCCTTGCCTGTGCGCTTTCTTGGGGAGGCAGGCAGTCAATCAGGCCCCAACTTGTCCGTCAATCCACTGCGGATTGGTGTACTTTCCATGAGGCACGCCATACACTATTAATGCCTTCCTGCAGCAGTGACCCCTGGGTTACCTTAAATCCGATGGTGGTCACTAACTGTCAGGTCCCTCTGCTTATCCACAAGCCCGTCCACAGGTCGAGAAGTAGTAGTGGTAACCGTTACTCGGGCTATCTCTACTAATCTGAGAGGGAGGAGGAGAGTTTTGATGCAAAGAAGAGGAGAAGGAGGAGGAGCTGAAGTAAGAGGAGGAGGAGGGGAAGGAGGAGGGAGGAGGGACTCGGGAAGGGGAAAAAGGAGGTCACGATGAAACTACTTCTTCTGTTTTAATGATTATTTCGCTACAGAACTAATGGCCTTGGCCTCCTCCCCCCTCCCTCCGTCTGCTCTCTCCTTCCTCCTCCTCCTCCTGCCTCCTCCTCCTCCTCCTTTTTTCCCTCCTCCTTCCCTCCTCTTCCTCCTTCCTCCCTTCCTCCTCCTCTCCACTCCTCCTCCTCCTCCTCTTTCTCCTTAACCTCCACTCCGTTAACCTTCCTCGCGCCCCCACCCTTCCTTTCTCCACGTCCTTACCCCTCCTCCGGCCTCCTTTTCCTCCTCCTCCTCCTCCTCTTTCTTTTTTCCCTCCTTACCTTTCCTCCTCCTCGCTCCTCTACATCGCCCTTACTCCTACTTGGCACCTCCTCCTGTACTCTCTCTACTACTATCTAACTCCTCCTCTCCTACTTACTACCTACTTCCTCCTCCCTCTACTACTTCTCCTACCTTCCTACTGACTACCCCCTCCTCCTACTACGCTACTTCTGACTACTCCTCCTCCTCCTACTCTCTCCTCCTCCCCTCCTCCTACTCTCCTACTACTCACTACTATCCTCCTCCTTACTCCTAACTCCTCCTACCTCCTCCTCCTCGCTGCTCCTGCTCCTCATTCTTCCTACTTAACTACTCCTCCTCTTCCTTCTCCTACTTTCCTACTCTACTCCTTACTCCTCCTTCTCTACTCTCCTCCTCCACACCTCCTCACTTCCTTCTCTCCTCGCGCTCCTCTTCTACTCTTTTACTCCCCTTCCTTCTCCTGTAACTTACTCCTTCCTGCCTACTCCTCCCTCATACTACTTTACTACTCCTACCTACTACTCCTCCCATCACTACTCCTCCTCCACTCTTACTACTTACTCTACTTGACTACTCTACTCCTCCCTTTCCCTCTCTCCTGCTACTTCCTCCTCTCTCTTACTTCCTCCCTCGCTTACTACTTCTACTTCGCTTACTCTACTTCCTCCTACCGACTCCTCCTCCTCCTTCCTCGTCTTCCCTGCACCTCTCCTCTAAACTTTCTCCTGACTTTTTCCTCTCCTACTTTGAACTACTTACTACTCCTTCTCCTCCTCGCTCTTGTACTCCTCCTTTCCTTACTAACCCCTTCTACTCCTCCTTCCTAATCCTCTCCTCCTTCCGCCTTCCTCCTCTCCGACTCCTACTTACTTCCTCTACTCTCCTCCTCTTCTAACTACTACTACTCTTACTACTTCCTCCCCCTCCTCCTCCCTTTTCTCGTCCTAACTTCCCTTCCTCCTCGCCTCTCCTTGTCTTTACTACTCCTCCTACTCCTTGTTACTCATCTGCCTCCTACTTACCTCCTCCTCTCCTCCGCGGCCTCCCTTTTCGAGTATCCTTTAACGTAGTACCATTAATACTCAACGTTACATTTTTGCCAATTGTCACTGAAAAGGACTTACGAGAGATAGAGAGAGAGAGAGAGAGAGAGAGGAGAGAGAGAGAGAGAAGAGAGAGAGAGAGAGAGAGAGAACCTTTGAAAGTAAGAAACACTCGTGTGTCTGTGCGTCGCGTCGGCTTACAAAAAAACTAAAATGGTTGGGGGGATTCATGTGGTTTCTCCTCTCTCTCTCTTCTCTCTGTCTCTCCTACTTCTCTCTCTTCAGCCCTCTCTCTCTCTCTCTCTCTCTCCTCTCTCTTCTCTCTCTCTTCTCTCTCTCTCTCTCTCTCTCCTCTCTCTCTCTCTCTCTCTCTCTCTCGTCCTCTCCTCTCTCTCTCTCTTTAAAGCATTTGCATAGACGGTCTGTTTAAAATAACGAGTGAAAAAAATGATGAAACTGAAAAATAACTTACAATCTTTAAAGAAAAATGTAAGACCCAGCCAGGATGGTTCTTTCTTTCTTTCTACTATGTATGTATAAATTAGTGGGGGGTTATGTGTGGGGGGTTATGTGGGGGGGGTTTTTCAGCCTTGTGTTCGAAATATATATTATTTTCAAACCCTTCATGCCCAGATTTTTCCTTTGCTGTATAAAATCGTCTGTTGTTAGCCATAAAATTACGAAAAGTAACTCATATACCAGAGAAGTTAGTGGACAAGGATACTAAACAGGTCATATCATTAAAATATTACTTATAGTCACTAAAAATCGTCTAATGGCAGTCATATTACAATGGAAATTACGTTCTGAGCATCAAGGGGTTAATAGTATAATTATGTACAGAGACGCTGGCTGCCATTCTGATAATTAGAAGAGTCCTTTGCCATGTAAGACTGAGGAATTATAGACACCGTTTTTTGATCTCTAGACGTTTATTTTTGTACCTGTGTTTGTTTTGTAACTGTTGAAAGGCCGAGAAATATTACCAGAAGTAGATCATTTTTACCTACATATACAAATCTTATTTATTATTATTTTTATCATTAATATTTTTATTATTATTATTTTTTTTTTTTTTTTTTTTTTTTTACAAACCTTATTCTATTTTCTTATCTGTCATTTGATTACTAAACACTTATTTTTATTCATTTTGTCTTCTTTCATTTTGCCCTCTATCTTCAACCTCCTCCTCCCTCCTCCTCCTCCTCCTCCTCCTTCCTCCATCTCCTTCCTCCTCCTCCTCCTCCTCCCCCTCCTCCTCCTCCTCCTCCTCGCCTCCTCAGTGGCAAGAAGAGCAACCAAACAAATCCTCTCTGCTCTTCGTAATTCATCTTATGAAGAGAGCTTCTGAGCGGAAGAACATGTAATAATGTTTTCCTTAAAGGATCGTAGAATCCGTGTGGGGAACTTTGATAGAAAAACCTTTAAGATCCTAAAAGGTTTTGATGGTCTTCAATCAACGAACCTTTTTTCGAGTTTTTCAAACTCAAGTGACAACAAGAAATAATGGTTTAAAACTAAACGGTCAACGACGTTGCATCACCGATCTCGTAAATTTATTTCAATGTGAGCGGTGTGTGTTTCAATGTGAGTCGTTGGAGCGATGGAACAAGTTACCAGCAAATTGTTGTCGAAGCCTCACAATACTACATTAAAAACAGTCTTGACGCGCACATGTAAAGTAAATGGTATTATAGTGCCCTGCGAAATTCATATTTATTCCCCCGATCGATTATTGTAGTGGTAGTGTAGTGGTAGTTAGTATCTTTCACTACCCTATTTTTCCTGCCTATGACTTCCGTGTTCCTATCTTTTAGGGACATAGTATCTCATTTCCAAACTGTTTTCTTACAAGTAGTTGATATTATAGTATGTAAGGTTCAGCAGTTACCCCTCGTATGGACCATAGGTTTCCTGGTGTCTTTATATCCTATGTAATCCCTATGGTAATCCCTATGTAATCCTCCTCTTCCTCCTCCTCTCCTCCTCCTCCTCCTCCTCCTCCTCCTCCTCCTCCTCCTCCTAAACAAGCTCATCAATGTATCAGGGAGAGGAACAGCATTTGGCACCGCAAGTCTCGTCTCTCTCTCTCTCTCTCTCTCTCTCTCTCTCCTCTCTCTCAGTCTCTCTCTCTCTCTCTCTGCCCGTCCAGGGTGGCAAGTTGGTAGAGAGAGAACGTGGTTCGCAATGTGCAGCTCCCTGTGCATCGGTCAGGCGGTTCGACCGCTAGTTCGTGCTGACGTGCTGGCGCTTTTTAAGTCAATACCTTGTAGTTGGTACTTGCAAAGTGTCTAGATAGGATGAAAATCTTTCCTTCTCTCTCTCTCTCTTCTCTCTCTCTTCTCATTCTCTCTCTCTCTCTCTCTCTCCCTCTCTCTCTCTCCTCTCTCATTCTCTCTCTCTCTGCTCGCTCTCTCATCTTCTCATCTCCTCGTCTCCCCTCCTCTCTCTCTTCTCTCTCAAAATCTCACAGTCTCGCACAAACAGGAAGCAAAGGCCGTAACACCCCTCTCCTCCTCCTCCTCCTCCTCCTCCTCTTCACGCTCCTCCACCCTCCATTTACCTTCTGACGCCTCAAAAAAAACATACACGCCCTTCACTCCCT
>JACEEZ010010377.1:42500-55000 GCA_016584305.1 Chionoecetes opilio | reverse complement strand
AGAGAGGAGAGAGGGGAGGGCCAATATTCGGGGTTTCATATATCTTTTTTTTTCTCCGTTTTTTTTCCTAACATCTTTTCCCTTTCCTTTTCCCTTTCCCTTCCCCCTTTTTTTTGTCCCCTCCTCCTCCTCCTCCTTTCCCCCTTTTTCCCCCTCCTCTCCCTTTCCCCCTCCTTTCTCCCTTTTTTTTCCCCATGCCTCCCCTTTTTTGCTAAGGGAGAGGTGGGTGGGGGGGGAGCCTTAATCTTTTAAATATCTTGTTATAACCATATAAATAAAATTTAAAAACAGTAATAGTTTTAGTATACTAATAATAATAAAAATATTTAAAAGTTTCCGTAGAGGGTTGTTCAGCAGATACCCTCGTTATAGGGAAATCTTACTTTGAATTTTTTGTTATTTAAAGTATTCCTTTGTATTCCTCCTTTTTTTCCTTTTTCTAGATCACACACCCAAAAACCCCCAAAACCCCACACCCACACACATACACCCCCAAAACACCAACACCACACACCAAAAAACACACAAACACACCACACCACACAACACACACCCAAAAACACACACACACACCCCACACAACCCCACACACAAAACACACACCCACACACACACCCCACCCCACACACCACACACACACACACACGTAATGCAAAAAAATCACCAGAACCCTTTGGCAAGTGGGTTTTTATCCTATTAGCTTTATTTGGGTTTAAATTCTCGCCCGTTTTTTTTCTAATCCCGCCAGGCAAAAAGAATAGGGAATTTTTTTTCCCGATTTATTTTTATCAGCCTTAGCCTGTGTCCCGTTTTTTAATTAAAAGCCTGAAATCCTGTGTCCGTTAAATTAAAAAGCCTGAGTCCTGTGTTTTTATAATTACAGCCTGATTTCCCGGGTGGTTATAATTAAACCCGCCTGAGTCATAGTCTGTTTAATTACCCCGCCTGAGTCAGGTCTGTTTTTAATTACCCAACCTGAGTCATTTTTCTGTTATAATTAAAACCGCCTGGGGTCATGGGGCTGTTTTAAAATTTCCAGCCTGAGCATGGTCTGTTATAATTACCAGCCTGACCCGTGTCTGTTTTAATTTCCCGCCGAGTCATTGGTTTTGTTTTTAAATTTCCCGCCCCGAGTAATTTTGTCTGTTAAAAATTTCCCAAACCTTAGTCAAGGGGTCCCGTTTTTTAATTTTCCAGCCTGAGTCCGGGGTCGTTATAATTACCAGCCTGGTCATGGTCTGTTTTAATTACCCAGCCGATTCCCGGGGTCTGTTTTAATTACCAGCCCTTTAGTAAAAGTTGTTATCATTTCCAGCCCGGTTAAGTTTCTGTTTTTAATTTAAACCCGCCTGAGTCCTGGGGGTTTTGTTTTTAATTAACCCGCCTGAGTCCCGTGTTTTTTTAATTACCGGGCCCGATTTCCCGGGTCTGTTATAATTACCCGCCTGAGTCATTTTGTTGTTTTTAATTTTCCAGCCTGAGTCCCCGTGTTTTGTTAAAAATTTCCAAACCTGGTCCAAAGTCTTTTTAATTACCCCGCCCGAGTCCCTAAATTTTGTTTTAATTTTCCCGCCCTGAGTCCCCGTGCTGTTATAATTACCATCCTGGTCCCCGGGGTCCCGTTTTTAATTACCACCTGAGTCAGGGGGCTGTTTTAATTACCAGCCCGAGTCCCGTGTCCCTTTTTAATTAAAAAGCCCCGAATCCCCTGTCCCCGGGTTTAAAATTCCGCCCGAGTCAGTGTCCCGTTTTTAATTTCCAGCCTTTAGTCATATTTCTGTTTTTTAATTACCCGGGCCCGAGTCCCGTGTCTGTTAAAAATTACCAGCCTGAAATAAAGTCGGGTTTTAATTACCAGCCTGGTCCTGTGCCCCTTGAAAAAAATTTCCAACCTGAAATCCTGTTTGTTTTAATTTCCAGCCTGAGTCCTGGTCCTTTAAAATTTCCCAGCCGGTCCGTGTTGTTTTTAATTACCAGCCTGAGTCCTTTTTGGCTGTTTTTAATTTAAAAACCTGGCCCGTGTTGTTATAATTACCAGCCTGAGTCCTGTGTCCTGTTATAATTAAAAAACCTGAGTCCCTATGTCTGTTTTTTAAAAAACCAGCCGGGTTTCCCGTGTCTGTTTTTTTTTACCAGCCGAATTTATGTGTCTGTTTTTAAAATTTCCCCGCCTGAGTCCTGGTCCCCGTTTTAATTACCAAACCGGGGTCCCGTGGGCTGTTTAATTACCAGCCTGGTTTTATGTGTCCTTTTAATTACCAGCCTCAGCCTGTGTTTTGTTTTTTAAATTTTCCCCGCCCGGGGTCCCGGGGCCCGTTATAAATTTCCAGCCTGGTCATGTGTCTTATAAATTTCCAAACCTGAGTCCGTGTTGTTTTAATTAAAAGCCGAGTCCCGTGTCTTTTAATTAACCCCCCGGGGTCTGGTCGTTTTTAAAATTTCCGCCTGAGTCCCTGTGTTTTATAATAACCCGCCCGAGTCCTTTCTGTTTTTAATTTTCCAGCCTGAGTCCTGTGTCTGTTTTTAATTACCAGCCTGAGTCAAAATGTCTGTTTTTAATTTCCCGCCGAAATCCTGGGGTCTGTTATAATTACCAGCCCGAAGGGCCCCTATGTCGTTTAATTAAACCCGCCTGAGGGCCCCGTTTTGTTTTTAATTAAACCCGCCCCGAGTTCCCTGTGTCCCGTTTATAATTACCAGCCCCGGGTCAGTGGGCTGTTATAATTACCAGCCTTAGCCCTGGTTCCCGTTATAATTACCAGCCTGAGCATTGTCCCGTTTTTAATTAACCGGCCCGATTTCCCGTGTCTGTTATAAATTTCCAGCCTGAGGTCATGTGTTCCCGTTTTTAATTACCAGCCTGAGTATTTTCTGTTATAAAATTTCCCGCCTGAGTCCTGTGTTGTATAATTAACCCGCCGGGGTCATGGGCTGTTTAAAAAAACCCGCCCGAGTCTGTTTCTGTTAAATTAAACCCCCCTTGGCCTTTTTCTGTTATAATTACCAGCCTGGTTTATGTGCCCGTTTAATTCCAAACCTGAGTCATTTGGGTTTTTTTATAAAATTTCCACCTGGGTCATGGTCTGTTTTTAATTTCCCGCCGAGTTCCCCCTGTCCCGTTATAATACCAGCCTGAGCCTGTGTCTGTTTTTAATTTCCCGCCTGAGTCAGTGTTTGGGTTTTAATTTCCACCTGAGTCCCGTGTCTTTATAATTACCAGCCTGAGTCATTTTCTGTTTTTAATTAAAAAGCCGAGGGCCTGTTTCTTTTAATTTCCAGCCTGAGTCAGTGTTTTTTAATTACCCGGGCCCGATTTCCCGTGTCTGGTTTAAAATTACCAAACCTGAGTCCTGTGTCCCGTTTTTAATTACCACCTGAGTTTAGGGGTTTTATTAAAACCCGCCTAGTCCGTGTCTGTTTTAATTTCCCCGCCGAGTCCCTGTGGCGGGTTTAATTTTCCCGGGCCCGGTTTAGTGTCCCTTTTAATTTCCAGCCTGAGTCCTGTGTCCCGTTATAAATTTCCAGCCTGAGTCCCGTGCTGTTTTAAAATTTCCAGCCTGAGTCATGTGGGTTTTTTTAAATTTCCACCTGAGTCATGGGTCTTAAAAATTACCACCTGGCCTGTGTCGTTAAATTTCCACCCCGAGCCCCGTGTCTGTTTTAATTCCAAAACCCTTTAGTCAAAATGTCTGTTTTTAATTTCCAGCCTGAGTCCTGTGTCTGTTATAAATTTCCAGCCGATTATAAAGCTGTTATAATTTTTTTCCAAACCTGATCCTGTGTCCGGGGTTTTAATTCCAGCCTTTAGTCATGTGTCCCGGGATAATTACCGCCTGAGTCATGTGCCCCGTTTTTTAATTCCCCCTGGTCATGTGTTGTTTAAATTTCCAGACTGGTCAGGGCCTGTTATAATTTCCCGCCCCGATCCTGTGTCTGTTTAATTAAACCCGCCCCCGGCTGTGTTGTTAAATTACCAGCCTGAGTCATGGGGGTCTGTTTAATTACCAGCCTAGTTGTGTCTGGTTTTTTAAATTTCCAGCCTGGGGTAAAGGTCGTTATAAAAATTTCCAAACCGAGTCATGTGTCTGTTATAAATTTCCAGCCTGAGTCCTTTTGTCTGGTTTTAATTTCCAGCCGAAATCATGGTTGTTATAATACCAGCCTGAGTCATGGTCTGGATAATTACCAGCCTTTAGCATGTGTCTGTTATAAAATTACCAGCTGAGTCCCTGTGTCTGTTATAATTTCAGCCTAGCCCTGTGTCTGTTATAATTAACCCGGGCCGAGTCATGTGTTGTTATAATACCAGCCTTTAGTCATGTGTCGGTTTATAATTACCAGCCCGAGTCTTGTCTGTTTTTAATTACCAGCCTGAGTTTTGTGTTGTTATAATTAACCCGCCCGAGCCCTATGTTGTTTAATTTCCCGCCGGCTTTTGGGGTTTAATTAAACCCGCCTGAGTCCTGTGTCTGTATAATTACCAGCCCGAGTCCTGGTCTGTTATAATTACCGCCTTAGCCCTGTTTTCCCGTTTAATTACCGCCTGAGTTCCCTATTTTCCCGTTTTAATTACCAGCCTGATCCCGTTTCTGTTTTTAATTACCAGCCTGAGTCCTGTGGGCTGTTATAATTAAAGCCTGAAATCCTGTGTTTTTATAATTACCAGCCGAGTCTGTGCCGGTTTTAATTTCCCCCGATATATGGCTTATAATTACCCGCCCGAGTCCTGTTTTTGTTTATAATTACCCGCCTGAGTATATGTCTGTTTATAATTACCCGCCGGGGTCATATGTCTGTTATAATTACCACCTGAAATATATTTGTTTTAATTACCAGCCTGAGGCCCCGTGGCTGTTTTAATTTTTCCAGCCTGGTCATATGTTTTGTTTTTTAATTTCCAAACCTGATCCCGTGTTTTTAATTACCACCTGAGGGCCTGTGTCTGTTTTAATTACCCCCTGAGTCCTGGTTTTGTTATAATTTCCAGCCTGAGGTCCTGTGTCTGTTTAATTTTAATTTACCCCGCCCGGGGTTTCCCGTGTCTGTTTAAATTACCAAACCTGAGTCCTGTGGCGTTATAATTAAACCCGCCCGAGCCTGGGTCCCGTTAAATTTCCAGCCCCGGGGTCATTTTGGTTTGTTTTAATTTCCGCCCCGAGTCCCTATGTCTGGGGGTTTTAATTTCCCCGCCGGGGGTAAAATGTCTGTTATAATTTACCAAACCCCGAGGGAAAATGTCTTTTAATTACCAGCCCCGAGTCCCCGTTGGGCTGTTATAAATTTTCCACCTGAGTCCTGTGTTGTTAAATTTCCAGCCTTAGTCCTGTGTCCCGTTTTAATTACCCGGGCCCGAGTCATGTGTCCCCCTTTTAATTACCAGCCTGGTCCTATGTCTTTATAATTTCCAGCCCCGAGTCCCCGTGTCTGTTATAATTTTTCCAACCTGAGTATATGTCTGTTATAATTAAACCCGCCTTTAGTCCCTATTTCTGTTTTTAATTACCAGCCTGAGTCATATGTCTGTTATAATTTACCACCTGAGTCTATGCCCGTTATAATTACCAGCCTTTAGTCCCATGTCTGTTATAATTACCAGCCCCGAGTTTATGTGTTGTTTTTAATTACCCCGCCTGAGTCTATGGGCTGTTAAATTCCCGCCTGATTCCAGGGGTCGTTATAAATTCCCGCCTGAGTCCTGGTTTGTTAAAAATTTTCCAGCCGGGGTCCTGTTCCCGTTATAATTACCAGCCCGAGTCCCCCTGTCTGTTAAAATTTCCCCCTTAGGGCCCCGTGTCTGTTTAATTCCAGCCCCGAGTCCGGGGTCGTTATAATTTCCAACCTGAGTCCCGTGTCTGTTTTAAATTACCACCTGAGTCATGTGTGTTATAATTTCCCCGCCTGAGTCATGTGTCCCGTTATAATTAACCCGCCCCGAAATATGGGGGTGTTATAAATTTAAACCGAGTCCTTTTGGGCTGTTTAATTTCCCCGCCTGAGGGCCCGTGCTGTTAATTTTCCAGCCTGAAATCATGTGTCCCCTTTTTTAATTTCCCCTGGTCATGGGTCCCCCTTTTAATTTTTAACCCCGCCCCGAGTTTCCCGTGTCTGTTTTAAATTACCCGCCTGAGTCCGGGTCTGGTTTTAAATTTTCCCCCTGAGTCATGTGTTGTTATAATTACCAGCCGGGGGCATGTGGGCCTTTTAATTTTCCCCGCCTGAGTCCTGGGTCTGTTATAATTACCAGCCCCGGTCCTTTTGCTGTTTTTTAAAATTCCAGCCCGAGTCATATGTCTGTTTAATTAAACCCGCCCGAGTCCCCGTGTCTGTTATAATTACCACCTGATCATATGTCCCGTTAAATTAAACCAGCCGGGGCCCGTGGGCTGTTTTTAAATTTCCAACCGGAAAATTCCCTGTGTCTGTTATAATTACCCCGCCGAGTCATGTGTCTGTTATAAATTTCCACCCGAGTCATGTGTCTGTTATAATTCCAGCCTGAGTCAGTTTTTGTTTTTAATTACCCGCCTGAGTCCCCGTGTCTGGGTTTTAATTACCAGCCGAGTCATGTGTCGGGTTTTAAAAATTTCCCCCCCTAGTAAAGGCGGTTTTTAATTTCCAGCCCCGAGTCCTGTTTTCCCGTTTTAATTACCCGCCTTAGTCATGTGTCGGGTTAAAAATTACCAGCCCGATCCGTGCTGTTATAAAAAAAACCCGCCTGAGTCCTTTTGTTTTGTTATAATTACCAGTGAGTCATGTGTCTTAAAAATTACCAGCCTGAAATCATGTGTCCCCCGTTTTTTTAATTCCATTTTTTTTAGGCATGTTCCGTTTAATTTTTACCAGCCTAGTCATGTTTCTTTTTATAAATTTCCAGCCGGGGCCATGTGTCTGTTTAAATTTCCAGCCTGAGTCATGTGTGTTTAATTACCACCTGAGTCATGTGGGCTGTTATAATTACCAAACCTAGGATATGTCTGTTTTAAACCAGCCTGAGCCCCGTGTCTTTATAAATTTCCCGCCGAAATCATAGTCTGTTATAATTAAACCCGCCCCGAGTCTTGTGTCCCGTTATAAATTTCCAGCCTGAGTCCCTGTGTCTGTTATAATTACCAAACCCGGTCCTGGTTTTTAAATTACCAGCCTGAGTCATGTGTCTGTTTAAAAAATTAAAAACCCCCGGTCATTTTGTCGTTATTTAAATTTCCAGCCCGAGTCCCCGTGTCTGTTATAATTACCCCGCCTGAAATCCCCGTGTCTGTTTTAATTTCCAGCCTGAGTTTCCGTGCTGTTAAATTTCCGCCGGGTCAGTGGGTTTTTATAATTCCCGCCCGAGGATATGTCTTTTTATAATTACCCGCCTGGGGGCCCCGGGTCTGTTTAAATTTCCGCCCCGGTCAAAATGTTGTTTTTAAATTTCCAGCCTGATCCCTATTCGGGTTTTAATTAAACCGCCGAATCTATGTCTGTTTTTAAATAAAACCCCCTGAGTCCCCCGGTTTTCGTTTTTAAATTTTCCCCGCCTTTTTAAAATGTCTGTTTTTAATTTCCAGCCTGATCCCTGTGTTGTTATAATTAAAACCCGGGCCCGAGTCCCGTGTTTTTATAATTTCCAGCCTGAGTTTCCCGGTTTTGGGGTTTAAATTTCCCGCCTGAGTCCCCGTGTCGTTATAATTTCCAGCCTTGGGGTCCTGTGTTGGGTTTTTAATTTCCAGCCTGATCTGTTTTCTGTTTTAATTTTCCAGCCTGATCCCGTGTTGTTTTTAATTTCCCGCCTGGGGCCCGTGCCCCGTTAAATTTTCCAGCCCGAGTCCCCCGTGTCTGTTATAATTTCCCGCCTGAGTCCCCGTTCTGTTAAATACCCGCTGAGTTTCCGGGGTCTGTTAAAAATTACCAGCCTGAGTCCCCTATGTCTGTTATAATTTCCCGCCTAGTCATAGGGCTTGGTTTTTTAATTTCCAGCCGAGTCATTTTGTCTGTTATAATTAAACCCGCCTTTAGGCATAATTCCCCTTTTTAATTTCCAGCCTTTAGTCCGTTGGGCCCTTTTTTAATTACCAGCCTGAGTCCCCGTGTCTGTTATAATTACCGCCCTGAGTCCTGTGTCGTTATAATTACCAGCCCCCGAGTCATGGGGTTTTTGGTTTAATTTACCCGCCTGATTTATAAAGTCTGTTTTTAATTACCAGCCTGATCCTGTGTTGTTATAAATTTTCCGCCTGAGTCATTTTCCCGTTTAAAATTTCCAGCCTTTAGTCTATGCTGTTTAATTTCCAGCCTGAGTCATATGTCGTTATAATTCCAGCCTGATTTATATTCGTTTTTAATTTCCCCGCCTGAGGGCATATTTTTGTTATAAATTTCCAAACCTGAGTCAGTGTCTGTTTAAAAAAAAAAAAATTTTCCGGGGGCCCGAGTCATATTTTTGTTATAAATTTCCAGCCTGAGTCCTGTGTCTTTTATAATTACCACCTGAGTTTCCCGGGTTTTTGATAATTACCAGCCTGAGTCCCGGTCTGTTATAATTACCAGCCGAGTCCGTGCTGTTTTTTAATTTCCAGCCTGAGTCCCGGTCTGTTATAATTACCCGCCTGAAATCCCCGTGTCTGTTATAATTTCCCGCCTGAGGGGCCCGTGTTGTTATAATTAACCCCGCCTGATTTTGGGTCTGGGTTTTAATTACCACCCGAGTCATGTGGGCTGTTATAATTACCCCCTGAGTCCCTGTTGGGCCCGGTTTTTAATTTCCAGCCGGGCCTGTGTCTGTTTTAATTACCAGCCTGAGTCCCTTTTTTTGTTATAAAACCCCGCCCGAGTCCTGGTCTGTTTTTTAATTTCCCGCCGAGGCATGTGTTGTTATAAAATTTCCCGCCTGAGTCCCCCGGTTGTTTTAAAACCAGCCCGAGTTTATGTGTCCTGTTATAATTACCAGCCTGGTCATGTGTCCCGTTATAAATTTCCACCTGAGTCATGTTCCTTGTTATAATTCCCAAACCCGAGTCCCCTGTGTCCGTTTTAATTACCACCCGGGGCCAGGTCTGTTATTTAATTTTCCAGCCTGAGTCTGGTTTTCTGTTATAAATTTCCAGCCTTTAAATCCTTTGGGCTGTTTTAAATTTCCAGCCCCGAGGGCATATGTCCTGTTTTAATTACCCCCTGAGTCCCGTGTCTGTTATAATTAAACCCGCCTGAGTCCCTTGTCTTTTATTTAAAACCCCGCCTGAGTCCCCGTGGGCCCGTTTTTTAATTACCACCTGAGTCCTGTGTTGTTATAATTTTCCAGCCCCCGTCCCGTTTTCGTTATAATTACAGCCTGAGGGCATGTGTCGGGTTTTAATTACCCGCCTGGTCATAGTCTGTTATAATTACCAGCCCGAGTCCTGGTCTGTTATAATTTCCCCGCCCAGTCCTGTGTCTGTTATAAAATTTCCAACCTGGGGTCCGTGGGCCCGGTTTTAATTTTCCAGCCCCGAGTCCTGTGTTGTTTAATTTCCAGCCTTGAGTCCTGGTCTGTTTAATTACCGCGAGTCCAAAGTGTCTGGTTTTAATTACCCAAACCCCAGTTTTGGGCTTTTATAATTACCCGCCCGAGTCCTGGTTTTTCTGTTATAAAAATTTCCCCGCCTGAGTCATAGGGCTGTTAAAAAATTACCAGCCTGAGTCATATGTCTGTTAAATTTCCAGCCGGGGTCATATGTCTTTTAAAATTAAAAAGCCTGGAAATCCGTGTCTGTTATAATTACCAGCCTGAATTTTAATGTTGTTATAATTCCCGCCCGGTCATGTGTCCCCGTTTAAATTTCCAGCCGGGGTCCTGTGTCTGTTATAAATTTCCAGCCTGAGCCTGTGTCTGTTAAATTTTCCCCGAGTCCTTGTCTTTTTTTAATTTTCCCGGGCCCGAGTCCTGTGGGCTGTTATAATTACCCCGCCTGGAAATTCCCGTGGGCTGGTAAATTAAAACCCGCCGGGGTCCCCCTTTTTTTTAAAATTTCCCCGCCTGAGTCCTGTTCCCGTTATAATTACCAGCCTTTAGTTTCCTTTTGTCTGGTTTTAATTAAACCCGCCCCGAGTTCCCTTTTGCTTTTTAATTTCCCGCCTGAGTCATAGTCTGTTTAATTTCCCGGGCCCGAAATCATATGCTGTTAAATTACCCCTTAGTCATATGTTTTATAATTTTCCACCTGAAGTCCTGTGTCTGTTATAATTACCAGCCTGAGGGCCCCGGTCGTTTTAATTCCCCGCCTGAGTCCCGGTTTTCCCGTTTTAATTTTCCAGCCTGAGTCATGTGGCTGTTATAATTACCAGCCTGAGTCATATGTCTGTTATAAATTTTCCACCCGAGTCCCGTGTCCGTTATAATTTCCAGCCCCAGTCATTGTCCCCTTTTTTAATTACCCGCCTGGTCATATGTCTGTTATAAATTTCCACCTGAGTCATTGTTTGTTATTTAAATTAAACCCGCCGAGTCATAGGTTTGTTTAATTACCAGCCTGAGTCCTGTGTCTGTTATAATTTCCAGCCCGAGTCCTGGGGCTGGTTTTAAAATTTCCCGCCTGAGGGCATGTGTTTTTTTCCCCCCGTTATAATTTCCGCCCTGAAGGGCCCTGTGTCTGTTATAATTCCAGCCTGAGTCCTGTGTTGTTATAATTTCCACCTTTATCATATGTCTGTTTTAATTACCAGCCGAGTCCTGTGTTTATTTAATTAAAAGCCCGAGTCATGGTTGTTATAAAATTTCCAGCCCGAGTATGTGCTGTTTATTTAATTTTCCAGCCCCGAGTCATGTGTCGGGGGTAATTACCAGCCCCGAGTCATGTGGGCTGTTTTTAAAATTTTTAAAAGCCTGAATCAAAGTTTGTTATAAATTAAAAGCCCGAATTCCGTGTCTGTTATAATTACCAGCCGAGTCCTTGTGTCCCGTTTTTAAATTTCCAGCCTGAGTCCGGTTTTTTTATAAAATTTCAGCCGAGTCATATGTTGTTTTTAATTAACCAAACCTGAGTCATGTTTCTGTTATAATTACCCCCTGAGTCATGTTTTCCCGTTTAATTAACCCCCCTGAGTCAGTGTCTGTTATAATTTCCAGCCTGAGTCAGTGTCCCGTTATAATTCCAGGCCCGAGTAATTTTGTTGTTTAAAATTCCCGCCTGGTCCCGTGTCTGGTTTTAAAAACCAGCCTGAGTCCTGTGTCTGTTATAATTACCAGCCTGAGTCATGTGTCTGTTATAATTACCAGCCTGAGTCATGTGTCTGTTATAATTACCAGCCTGAGTCATGTGTCTGTTATAATTACCAGCCTGAGTCATATGTCTGTTATAATTACCAGCCTGAGTCATGTGTCTTATAATTACCAGCCTGAGTCATGTGTCTGTTATAATTACCAGCCTGAGTCATATGTCTGTTATAATTACCAGCCTGAGTCATATGTCTGTTATAATTACCAGCCTGAGTCATGTGTCTGTTATAATTACCAGCCTGAGTCATGTGTCTGTTATAATTACCAGCCTGAGTCATGTGTCTGTTGGAAGGACATAGTGACGTGATTTCAGAAGGTGTCGGTGGCCAGGGCAATGTAAAGCTTGGAATTCCTATATTGCAAGGAGACTTAGATAAATTTAAAAGCGTAGATTTAAAAAGGAAATAGGGAGAAACTGGTTCACAAATAGGGTGGTGAATGATTGGCATGGACTCAGTCGTCAGGTGGTCAATGCGGAGTCAATAGGGAGCTTTAAAAGGAGGCTGGATAGGTTCATGGATGGGGATGAAAGGTGGATGTAGGTAGTGTTAAGTAACAGGAACTACCATGTGTAGGTCTCACTGCCTCTTGTAGCTTCCTTATGTTCTTATGTTCTTATGTTCTTATGTTCTTATGTTCTTATGTAAAGCTCTGTCGGTCACTACAACCCTCCATGGCAGCATTAGTACAGGGCTCCATCAGCGGCACAGTGCAGCTCTGTCAACATAGGAACATAAAAAAATAAGGAAGCTACAAGAGGCCGTGAGACCTACACGTGGTAGTTCCTGTTACTTAACACTACCTACATCACCTACTACCTACATACCTACTACCTACACCTTTCATCCCCACCCATGATATTGTCTAGCCTCCTTTTAAAGCTCTTTAATAACTATAAGGGTCTAAGGCTCTTTAATAACGCACTAACTACCTGTCTACTGAACCCATTCCAATCATTTATCACTCTATTTATGCACCAGTTTTTCCCTATTTCCTTTTTAAATAACGCTTTTCCAGCTTTCCAACAGGCACTCACTCGCCTTGACCAAGACTGCCCCTTCAGGAACCCCTCAGCCTACCATCACAACAACACGTTAAGAAGATAAAGAATAATATGAAGTAACAAGATAAGAAAGAGAGCGAAGACCCCCTCCCCCCGGCACCACACACACACACACACACACCACACACACACACACACACACACACACACACACACACTGTAATCTCATAAGGGGAGGCGGGTAGGTGACTCACAGGAGCAGCT